>OOFC01004865.1:11348-43705 GCA_900323345.1 Pseudochromis fuscus
CTGCACTCGTTCAGTAAGGCCTGCTTGTACTCCAGGTACGCCCCCGGCACCAAGCGCACCACCTGACACAGCTACCGACACAAAGACAAACAGACAGTCATTTAACAATATGTATAAATATTTAGGGCGTCAGCAGCTTGAGACAAAGTGACTGTCAGATCATCTGTGACACTTCATGCAGCAGGTGTGTGTCCCACTCTCTTGTCTACCTCTGCTTCTTTTCATTTGTAAAAGGCAGTGAAAACCTTCAAGGACAGACTGTGTTTGTTTCAATGATTCATTGCCACGAGACGACAAAGACACAGAAAAGACACAGTGGCCCAGATTTATGAGGAAAACAGACAAACAGCCACACAAGCGGAGCAGCTCTATGAATATAAATTATTATTATTTTTTCAGTTTGTCCATCAACTTGATGAATTTGCTTCAGACTGAAATTATCTTCTACAGCTCTGTAATTTATTAATCTTCAGGGTCCAACACTGACTTTTAATTCAACACCTACTTTAATGTTTTGCAGGTCTCAGGTGAATGTTTTGTGCTTTAGTGCTACTTGGTAAATGTTAGCATGCTAACACAATAAAGTAAGATGTCGGGGTTTCAAACAAATCCTGATAAACTGCAGCGTGTTTTATTCACCTCAAAGCACGGCGGTGCCACAGTGAACTCAAACTCAACTTTACCTGAATAAATAATTTAAGAATTACTTCAAAGATTACTTCAAAGTAGATTTTGTTTTCACAGTAGCTGTTTATTAAACTGTTGTAGCTCTAGGAGCAGCTTCATGTCCTGTTCACTGGAGCATCTGGTTAAACACTGCAAAGTTTTTTTCCAAAGACTGTTTGTAGGATGGATGAAGCTAACTAGACGCCACCCAATAGTTTGTGGAGTCACATTTTGAAGCCAGGAGTTTGGTATTTGAACGTGGCCATGTTGGTTTTTGGAGCCAGAAATGACATATTTGGATATGAAGGGAGGAGTGAGGAGCGGGTCTGACCCTTGAACCTGAGGACACTGTCCAACGGGAATGAGACTGGAATCAGGGCTGGTCTCATTGGAGACAGACTAACCCTGCCCCTAATCCTTCCTCTTCTCTCAGCCTAATGATGAAATGATTTCCAGATGAACCAGCAGATCACTGAGAAGAAGAGTCGACTTTAACTACTGTAAATGTATTGACTGAATATTTCATGTTTGAAATACTGTTTTTAATTTAAGTCAAGTGGAGTTTGTTTGCAGTCTGCATCTAGTGGCCATCAGTGGTATTGCACATTTTCCCACTTCTGCATTGGCCTCATTTGTGAGACCTGGTGGCTTCATCCATGTTTATTATACAGTCTCTGCTACAAGTCTTCATCTAGTTGTAAGAAGTATAGACTCCGAATGAACATCATGGCGGAGGTGAAGAGGATGTTGATGGTAGAGCAGTAAAGACCTCAAACTGGATTTACAAAACAAAAAGTCGCTTTCTTTAAACAGTCTGTGGTCATTTCCCAGGTCAGACATTAACACACGGTGTCAGCTGCTCTGTATCATATTTACTGAACATAAAGTCAGACCTGTACCAGATATTCCTCAATAACAAAGAAGATGAGCACACACTGACTGACAGCAGATCAGCTTTGTTGTTGAAGTTAAATGACAGTAAAGACGCTAAGAGTAAACTGACTGCCTGTGTGGGAGAATTAATTAATCAATTATACGACTGCAAATCAACTGAGTTGGGTTAGAAAGTCATGATGTTGAGTAGTTGTTCACTAACTGAACTGTCCGGCTCCACATGTAGTTAGATAACTCCTACAGTGCAGCTCTCTACATATTTTTATGGTGCACTCACTCTGCAGCTGTAAAGTCACATTTCCTCACAGCAACTATTTTTACACCTGACTCTCTGAGGTGGGAGTTTTTCATGCAAAACTGACTCTAGAAAATCCTGTGAATTTAAGAATAAACTGTAGAGCTGAGTCTTTAGGACGAACCATCGGTCAGAGGGACACTGACTCCACTCCACCCAACAAAACACACCAACGACCACAGGTATGAACTTTGTAATTTCCCTTTTATGTTACCCATAACTAAACTCAGTGTAGTCAAGAGGCTTTACAAACACCAATAAATTTAATACAAAACTAAAGTTACTGCCCAAAGCAACACAGCTGTATGATAATTACAGAGGAACCAGACAGTGCAAACCTCAGAGAGGAAGTAATCCATCTGTACTGACTCTAGACTGAACACTGTTGCCCTCTTGTGGTGAAATAGCAGCACTGCCTTGTTAAAAGCTTCCCCCAATTGTAACGGACGAGACTTTGATGATTTCTTTTTTTGGACTGGATCCCATCTTCTGAGCTTAGCAGAAATGTATTTGTCCCTTTGGTAAAGATTTCTTCTGTAGTATTTCTGTAACTTAGAAAACCAATGCAGGAAAAAACCTTGAAGGCAGACGTAATAAAGATATTAATTATGTTTTTTATTTTATTTTGTTTTTAAAGATAATATTTTTACATTTTATAACATCATAACCTCAAGGTTAAACTTAACCAAGACCCAAATAGTGATAAATCTGAGACAAAGCTATCTTGTATCTAACCATCATCATCAGCGAACTATTGGATTAAAGTGACAGAGTGCAGTATATATGACTGTAGAAGGCTAACTTCAGGCTGGTTAGGTACATAAACAACCAATAATCAGGCTTTTATTTTGAAAAAGTATTCTTACTGTGTGTATGTCCTGTATTTTAAGGACAGGTTCAGAAGGTCTGCTGTTTCTCTGTCTTCAGAGTTTAAGGCTGTTAAAGGTTTTAAGAACAACAACCCAGTGAAAAGAGGATAAATACATCCTCTAAGAGTTCAGGTGAAGGACGACCCTTCGCTTTTACCCAGACTGTAACGTAAACAATCTAGATTTGTGGTGACGATCACGTCTTAAGAGAAACTGCCGCAGTGAAGACCGTCGATGACAGTGAGGATGAAACACAGCAAACCAAGATGTCCAGTAAAATAAATGAAGGATGGAGTGTTGAACCTTTAAAGAAATAAATAGCTGATCATAGATTCACTGCTGAAGGTCAAACTGTATTTTTATTCTATTTTTTCCTATGTATTTTACTTTAATTTTCATTTTATGTATAATACTTTTAGATTCTGTTTTATTTGATGATATTCATCTGAAAGACGAGACTGGTTTCAAGAAATGTTTGACGGGTTCAGAAGGTCTGCTGGGTCGTTTTGTTTGGTAATCAGAATCTAACTCTGACTCCGACTCAAAGGACAGCTTTAATAAATACATAATAAACTTCTCTTATGTCTCCACATTATTTTACAATCTTTACAGAGAGCAAACTTCACCTACAAGGACGAGAGGTGCGGCTGCAGCCTGGTGTATCAGCTGTGTCGTTGTGACTGAAGCAGTAAATCTGCCTCAGTCGTGGATTTCAGGACAAACTTGTGTCTGAACCGTTCACAGTCCGATAACAAATCACTCAACCTCCATCTTTTACCAACACTGAGCCTGTGTCTGTGTGAGAGAGACGGGGCTGTTACATCACAGCTTTACCTCTTTCTCCCGCTCGTTCAGCTTCTCTGTTCCCGGCAACCCGGTCAGGTTGAGAGGGGGGGCGCTCCGCCTACCTGTTGCTGTGGAGCAGAAATCCAACAACAGTCAGTCAGACAGTCAGACAGACGTGCTGCTCCCACAGCGCTGCTCTGCACTTCAGATAACATAATAGCAGCCTGACAACACGCAGTTAATTCCTTTACTCAGAAGAGACGGGGGAACAAATATTTACGGTGCGCAAATTGTGTAAATATAGTCGTGCGGGAGAGAGTGTGTCCCATTTGAGCTGAGGTTGTTAGTGGGGAGGCAGCTGATTTAAAAGGCAAAAAACTGAGATAAATATGCATGTGGGGGCTTTTTCCCCGAGTGTAGAGGACGGAGGGAAGGGTGGAGAGGAGCTTCGTACCTGACACTGTGATTGTTGTGACAGCAGGAGTGATGCCAGCATCTCTGTAATCAGAAAAAAAAAGTGTTATTATCTCTGCTGCCTTGTTTACACACACACAGTCGTCCCACTTACACACAGCATCTCTGGGCTTTGTTCTCACTCCAACATCGTCATCCAAAAAAGATGAATAATCGCATTCAAGACTTTTTTTTGTTGTTTTTCTAAAAGCTAGAATAATTAGAAGAAGTTGGTTAACACCCAGAGAAAAAAAGAGGAGCAGTGAAACGTTAAAAAGGCTAAAAATACAGCAGAGACCGAGGTGGAAGTGGGATGCACAGTGAGACAAACGTCTGCTCGATTCATCTCAGCACGACCGGTGCAGAGTGTGATGAGGACAGAAGGTCAGCGTCTCCGGGGGAGCGCGACTTAACCAGCTCGTCTATTACACGCCGGGCGAGTAGTAGTGGGAAGTTCAAGATCCTCACATCGCCGCCTGTTTGCTGAGCCACTGCTGACAGGCCCGGCCGTCCTGGATGTACTGCAGCACGTCGCACAGCATGGTCCTCTTCCTCCGCTCGTCCTCGCGCATCCGCTTCACCCGCTCGTACACCTTGGCACCTGGCGACGGGGAAAGGTCAGCAAACACATTACGACAAAGGATCTAAATTAATGATGCAACCACAGAGTAATCTGGAGATCATTTTCTTAATTGTTTTGTCCATAAAATACTGAAAATGCCCTTTATAAATGTCCCACAGCTCAAGCCGACATCCTCTGGCCGTGTCTGAACAGTCCAGAAACCAAGATATTCAGTTTATTACACAGACTGTTTATAAGATGGACTGTGCTGGTGTGACGTCACCTGTTGGTTTGTGAACTTGCATTTCGAAGCCAAGAGTTTGGTGTTTGAACGCGGTGCCGTAGTTTTTGTTTTTTCAAGGCAGAAGTGACCATATTTGGATATGAAGGGAGGAGCCAGGAGGCAGGTCTGACCCTTGAATTTGCACTTTTAAGACCCACTTGCTACATCCATTCCTGTGTACAGTGTGTGGTTTATCATGTCATGTCGTCACATCTGAGAAACAATCTGGGTATTTCTGCATTAAAACTAAAATAAATTCAGAGTTTTACTTTGTCTGCTGCACAAGCCAAAATTTACAAAAATATTTGTTAATTAAGAAATTATTGTAAGACTTCAGTCTTCAGTACAAGCAGACACAGACCAAACCCCAGGAAAAAAACACAAACAAGGGTGAATAAATTATTAAAATTATGTTTGACTGTAAAGGTCCTTTTAAGAAATGAAGGGCTGGTCCACTGAAATGATGTTTGTATTAATATATAATGTAATAAATTTTGACATTCTCCATTCTTTTACTAAACCTGAAAGCTCTCAGAAAGCACAAACTTCTGTTTGATTGCATTTGGTGGCGATCAGACATGGACTACAGGTGTGTAGATTTTCAACAAAATCCATTAAGATGTGACAAAGTTATGAATTTTTTGTGAAATGTAATCGTTTGGATCTTGGTTGATTCTCTATCCCAAAAGTCAGATCTGACAACAAATTTTGTTGTAATGTTGTTAAAACACAAACCAAAGCAGGCGAAAACATAAATAAATAAATTTGAGTAATTATACATATGAATCAGACAAAACTAAAAATAGAGGCCTGTTACCTTCTGGAGTTCAGGTAAACTAAGATCCTGGCCACTTATTCAAGAAATACTGTAATAAATCTTTTGAAATTCAAAATAAAAAGTCAGCCTGAATAAAAACCTATTTTCCTGCTTAGCTTTGCAACTTCCAGAAGAAGTTTGGTTGAACAGAGGAGAGGAAAAGGTCAAACTTGACTCACTGCAGAACGACTTGATCCCTGCCTTCCTGTACTCCTGCAGGCGGCGGATCTCCCTCCTCAGCTCAAACTCCACTGCACCGGGGGAAAAGAAACAGAGAGAGATGAAGGCGGTTAAATGCAAATCTGGCCTCGCTGTTACAGAGTCACCTGAACTGGCTCTCACACAGCTGCAGCTTCACACTTCACCCGGCACAGTGAATAAGCATTTTTGTGCCACTTGAACTGTTTCATAAGGAGTTCAAACTAATTTACACCAACATCTGCTCAGAGCTGATTTGTGGATGTTGTGCATCAACAGAACAAATGCAAAAAGATCTGTCTGACATTTACAGTTAAATAAGGACTGACACCACTCCTATGGAAACAGGAAAATTCTGTTCAAAGGGTAAAAATCCAGCATTCAGCTCCTCTAAAGCTCACTGATTAATATGTTACATCTCAAGTGTAAAAACAATGATGTGCTGTTTTACAAGTGGGTTATTGTGCTGGACTATTTCTTCTCAGCAAACTTCCTGAAGTTGCTGCTTGTTGCCTGGCAACTGCTTAAGGAAAAGAAATAGTTTGGCACATAACCATCTGTGAACAAATGGCAAATTGTCTGTAGGTTTACAGAACTCTAAAGGAGACAAGAAAAGTGGCGGCCACTCCTCCAGTCCAGTTTTTTTTGTTTTTTGACACTTGAAGCGTCACTAACTCACAAAGATGTTCATGTTTCAGTCTCATATCACTATTCCACAAAGATTAAAAATGAACTCCTCCGGGGCCCGCGGTTGTCTCAGGATGTCGAGGAAGTCCGACAGGAAGTGGTTAAATTAATCCTGTGTGTTTGTGACGGTTGCATGCGAAGCCGCCGAGTGCGCTCAGCCAGATACTAACGTGCGTGACTTTCGATGAATTTGTCGTGTTCAATCGGTCCAGCCACTCTGGCAAACCGCCTCATGACGTCATACAGCTCTTGCACCTCCTTCGGGTAGCATCGCTCCAGCACTAACAGAGAGAGAGAGGAGAGAAGTGAGTGGGCAGCAGATACAAACAAATATAACACAGAAATATGAAAGAAAAATCCAGCCCTGTAGATACTTTTAGACACGAGCAGTTTGTGATTTTTAGTGTGTTCTGGGAGAAGTAATTTGGTTTGTTTTATGCAGCTCTGAATCAGCGCTGCTCCTTTTAGGCACGTAAATATTACAAGCATCTATTATCGCAGCCGTTCTGCGGATGCACAGCCTTGATATGATCTCCTGAGGCTGCTGCTTAGAGAGAATTTGTATCCAGTCACTACCAAATGGGACAGTGTGGATCTGCACTTCGGATCCAAACCATTAATTACACGAACCTCTCAACACTCCTGGTATCTGTGCACACGACGCAGTGTTCATTCAGCACATGGAGAAGAACCTGACGGCCTCTGTAAACTCATCTGTAGGCGGAAATAATCAAGATGCAATTGCACCTCATTTGTCAACCCACATTTTTACACTGAGATGAACCTGTCACATGTTGAAAATACATTCAGTGAGATCCAGACGTAATCATCTTTACATAAAAAATGCTTCTAAACCAGTTTCTTCAGATGACAGCGTCGTTTCTGAGCTGAACACTACGACAAGGAATTAAAACTATGGGAAAGTCGCTGATATGTGGAAATAACTTCACCTATATGTTTACATGATCACAGACGCCATCAAAGGGAGCCAACAGTGAGCTGCTGACACTGGCTAAATGGATATGTCAATATTTTATTAAATCTACCAAGGAGAATGATTTCACCTGTGTTAGCTGGTTTGTGGGCAGAAAAACTACTGAACACATAATTTTTTGGGGGATATTACTGAATTACTGTATTACAGGGATACTATCTGGAAAAAATCCCTCTCTCCTATAATGGCCGAATGTTTTAAAAAGATGGTGACACAGTGTTCAGTCTACAGCATCAGTGCAGCTGGATTATGTCGTGGCAGAGGTTTGTGTTCTCTGAGTGGATGGATGTATTTCTTCTGAATACAGTCCAATAATTGGTTACAAGCATATAAACAATTATGTCAAAACAATTATACATAATCTATTCTTTTATTACAACCTCAATTATAATCTAAATTAGACTCACTTTAGTGCTGTTATTGTTTTTATTTTGTTGTACTGATAAAGCAAATTCCCTGTGTTCACATTTAGTGAAATCAGGCCAATTTCTTCTAAGTAATTAAATATACACATACACATAATTTCCCTGATTTAATTGATCTGTCATTAAAAGGCTCTTCACAGTGTCCCGCAGGTCCAGCTGATGTCCTCACGTGTCTTATTTTGTCCGACCAACTGCCCATAAAACAGCTTAACCCAAAGAAGATAAATCTCTGGGTTGAGCATCAAATCCTCAGGTCTGTGAATCAGAACACTTTGGTGCAAAAATAAAATATTCAGTTGAGTTTTTTCCTTTGTGTGCCACAGAATTATTGATTCCTGTTAGAGGATGTTGGCTTTAATCACCCAACAACCAAAACAAGTCCAGAGATGAAAGTTTCAAAGCTAAAATCCATTTCACTGCCAGAGTCTTACATTTAGTTTTATTCTAAGATTTTTTATTTTTTCCTTTTTCTAATTTGGAGTCTGGTTGAAAAGCACAGCAACAGTAAGAAAAGATGTATTGAACTCAATAAAAATAAGATCGAGCGACGCCGCTGCATCAGAAAACAACTCGTTCGCTGTGATTTGTAACAGCAACGCTCCACCGACGTGTATTCAGCGTATTCATCACACTTAACTCACTCCTCAAGAAAACACACTCTGAAGAGCCTGTTGTGTTCGTCTGAAAGCGTCGCACCGTGTTGCTGTGTAACAGACAAATGTCAAAGCTGGAGAGGGAAGCTGCTGCGTGGGTGTGAGAGGAGTGGCTGCCTCAGTGTGTGTGTGTGTCTGTGTGTGTGTGTGTGTGTGTGTGTGTGTGTCAAGTTCACTCATCAGACTCCAGCATGCGGGCGCTAATTAGCAGCTGCCATCTCGAGCTGAGCACATGAAGTCTCGCTTGGAACAAAAACAGTGGACACACATAACAACGTTGTTCGAATCTCCAAGGAGACGTCAACACCGGACCTCCGCGAGGTTTCATACCAGCGCACAAACACTGACTGCAAACAGCAACAAAACCTGAATCATTTAACCTAACAAGCTCCTGCTGGACGTCGGACCTGAACCAGCAGCAGCAGCAGCAGTAGCGGTGGTGGTGGTGGTGGTGCTGGTCATTCTGCCTCCAGCAGCCATGATGCTGTGAGCCTCCAGGGCTCGGACACTGCTTCCATTATTGCATGTGACACATACACATGAACACACACACACACACACACACACCATCTTTGACAGTCTCCATGACAACCAGTCTGCAGCTCTACAGCTACTCCGAGTTCCCTTTTGTCTTGAAAGACTGGAGAGATAAGGGAAAGGAGGGAAAACAGAGAGAGGGGCTAACTGGAGGCTGAAGGAAGCATAAATAAAACATGAGAGGAGAACTCGTCAACTCCCAAACCAAGAGACAATTTCACACTGCAACACGTGGAGATGTAACGATGGGCTGGGCGGTTGGATGCCGTTGAAAAGATAGGGTTTAATTGGACAAATCCATTCACAGCAGTCCTCGCCACAATCTAATGAAAAAAAAAACCCACGAGGTGCAAAGAATTACATTACAGAGCTCGCTGAAACCCAACCTGCAACAGGTGGATCAATAAACAGAACCCCCCACCGCCACGTTTCAGCCATTATGGCAGCAGCGGTGCTCTTCACATGGGGATTGCAATTATGCCACAGCACACATGCCCCCTCCGACTATTCGCAGCCTTGATCGTAAATACGAGCTCAGGCAGTCGCCGCACTTCAGCTACCTGGAGGGGCCGCGGAGGTTAACGGTGGTTATTACAGGCGAGTTGTTTACATGCATCTATAGAAACACTCAACAGCGATTTGGCTGCAAGATATCAAATTCCTCTCAGAGCTGCTGTGGACGCTGTCGCAGCCGAGCCCGAGAGAGAGGGAGAGGTTTCAGGAGAGGTTTCAGGAGAGGACTCACTCTGGAATTTACGCAGGTTGATCAATCCATGGTCCCGGATTATCCTGAAAGAGAAGCACACGTAGAGTTAGGTTTATAATGTAAAAAGGTTACGGCTGGTGTTGTACTGCACTGTGATACACTGACCAGTGTTTCTATTGTTTTGTCCACATTTCAATAAAGGTAGACAAAATGTAAAACACTCCTGTAATGCAACCATACATCACCACTACAGTCAGCAGATTGGTATGTGAACGTGGCCATGTTGGTTGTTTGGAGCCAGAAGTGACCATATTAGGATATGAAGTGAGGACCCTTGCCCCTAAGAACACTACTCAATATGCATGAGACTCAACTTCAGTGCTGGTCTCATTGGAGACTAGACATGCCGATCACACAAAGCCCGCCCCTAAATCCTTCTCGTCTCTCCGTCTCCTTAATGATAAATGATTTTCAGATGTTCCACCAGATCTCTGGGAGTTGACTTTCACTGATGACATCAGAATGACTTGTGGAAAAACTGTGTTGAGTATTTCATTATTGAAAATGACCATTTCTGAATGGAAGTCAACTGAAGTCAGAGTTTTTTGGAGCCAGCATCTAGTGGCCATCGGTGGTATTACACTTTTTTGCACGTCTGCATTGGCCTCATTTTTGAACCCCTTCGTCCATTTCTGTATTAACAGTCTGATGCTTCAGCTGAATGAAACCTCTAAAAATAATGCTGAATAAAATCAAATAACAAACTGACAATTATAACCCTTTAGTGCATGACTGTCACATCAGACTGGATTATTCTACCTAATAAATTAGTAATCACATCTATATACATCTTACAGCAACTTCAGGGAGATGAAAACTCCTCAATGACTGCCTTGTTTACCAAATGACATTTTTAAGACCTTTTTAAAAACAGCACTTGTTTCCCATTCAAACCACTGCAGTGCTGAACAATAATTATCACAGAATATGAATCTACCCACATATACTGTATAACCATATTTTCTGTCAGTACTTCCCTGCTATACAAAACACTAAATCCTAAAAAAAACTGTGATACAGTCATACTAACAATCCTCCTTTTAGTTTGGAGATGTATAACGTTTCATGACAGCTGCAGTCACGCACAAGCATTTTACCACTAACAGCACAGGAAATAATGAATATTCCTGACTTATAAAATATCTGAAAGGACTGAACTCAGTGCTCTTCAAGACTGCTCACTAGAAAGTTGCCTCTAAGGTTCAGGGGCAGAGCTCATGGTCTTTTCCTGGAAGCCTCTCTGACAAGCTGTAAGTTTGCTGAGATAAAGTAGGAACATGGATTGACGAGGGAGTTCGACGACGCACATGCCTGCCCAGCCTGAAATGCCATTCCAGCTGCACAGGGAGCACGAGCTCGTTCAAGTTGATTTAGTGGCAGATGCATTGCAGGGAGGGTTGTCTGTGTGTCCCAGGATGACAGCGAACAGGCCGGAGGTGGAGGGAATTCTCTGACCCTCTGCTGAGTGACGGGGAACAATATTAAGAGCTCCTACCAATTATTTAGATTATCTATTAGCCTGGTAATTAGTTTCTTGATCTTTCCTTTAACGCTTCAGTGTTCTACACCAAAAGAAAAAAAACAAACACGTCATAATTCTCTGAAGCTCACAGGCCTGACTTTGCAGAACCGAGGGAGACTGAAAGCTACAATTTGTGACTATTACGCCTTTAAAATAATTTTGATGGTGAACTGACTTGTAATGGGGAGAATGCTTTCTCTTTATTTAATATTTCTCGTCCTGATAACCAGTTGTGACACTTTGCAGTTTGTTTGGGTAGTTTTACATCAGCGGTCCCCAACCTTTTTTGCACCACGGACCGATTTGATGTCAGTATTATTTTCACGGACCGGCCCTCAAAGTGTGGCAGATAAATACAGCAAAAATAAAATAACACGACCGGCATAAAAAAAATGTTTCCCTTTGCAAAGAAGCTCTCCAAAGATGTTTGTTTGTTTGTTTTTTTTACTCATTTTCGCTAGTTTGCGGACTTGTTTGTTTGGCTAATGTGTCTGATCACGTGACTGAGAGAATCCGGTCGTTTTTCAAAATAAAACGACTATAATTATCAATAGAATGGAATTTATATAAATCATTCATTCTTTCTGCGCGGCCCGGTAACAAATGCCTCATGGACCGGTACCGGGCCCCCGCCCGATGGTTGGGGACCACTGCTTTACATCACTCTGGCACATGTCAATAACTACTGGTTTTCAGCTGGCTATGAGAAGGAGTACAGACTCGGCATGGACATGATGGCAGAGGAGAAAACAGAGATGAACAGGTTGTTGATGGAGGAGCATTAAAAGAACAGAAAACCCATGTTTAAATTAAGAAGAGATAGATTATGACATAATTTGTATAACATTTCAAGGGATATCTTGAAAATAAAGAGCTCATACTACTAAGACATCCATTTCTGAAAGTCAGAAAATCACAATCATGGAGGATTTTACAAAGGGAAATTAGGTATTTTTTTCTGATCAGTTGAAATGCTCCGACATCATATGGGCTCAGTATGAGGAGACTACACATAGTGAGTTCAGCTGCATCATGGCAGCCCAGTAGTAGCATAAGGACTGTGATACAAAAACCAAACATACTCTTAATATTAATATTTACAACCTGTGTGTGTTTATGTTGTATTTTATTTTCCTTTAGAAAACCTGGAGCTGGCTTTTAGTTGTTCCCGTGAGCTTTGCCAAAAAGAAAGGCTGAAGGACCGATGCTGAGCTGACTGGTAAGTGTGTTGTGTTGTTGCACTCGCTTGATGTTTGACTGCTTGTATAATAAAGCTGTAAGTAGATTCAGTTTCTATATTATTTATTTATTTATTTATTTATTATTAGGTACACAGACTAAGCTTAAACTCACAGTCATGTAATTAATGTTCAGTTTTAGTTTGCGCTGTTTCAAAGTAGCGTTGTGTCCACTGATTATTGTAGATGCAATTAGTTTATTTGTTACAGTGTTTCTATTATTTTGGCCATCCCAATTAATTCAATGAGGGTCCTCCATATGACGACATACAACTAGCAGAATTCAAGATTAGAAACGGGGCTGAACAGTTTGGGAAAATATGTAATTGTGATTTGATTTGTGATTTTAAAAATTCTGTTTCACTTAACTTTTCAGAGTGTTATCAATAAAAAACGTGTCATGAAGTATTACCAACATGATACCATTAAAATATTACTTTCTCTACATTCTAATGTAGATATGAAAATGTAAAGATATGACTCACTTCTGTTATACATTTAGTCCTTTTTAAAATTGGCATAGAACAATCGAACAGATTTTTTTCAAATCCTAATTTTGGTATTAAAGTGTAATCCTTAACTCCCAATGTTCACATTAAAAGGAACAATCCGTACAGTTCTGGGAGCCACTGATAACTAAGCAAAGGCTAAACTGGAAGCACAGAAATACAAGGAAGATGCTGTTTTCTGTAAAATCCTAATGCAGTACATACAGCATACTTCTTCTATGAGCTTTAAACCATTTTCCAGACTCTGATGCAGAGAGGATGCTCTCTCCTTGCCAGCCACAAACTGGGCAAAATGTCAAACAGTTTGGCATGCTCACTGTTCACCAGGGAGCAGACACATTTTCCCCATTTCCAAAAATATTCATGGTTTGAATAGAAGTTCCTGCAGCATGTAAGTTGCACCTGAATGACTCTCTGTGTCTTTGTATTGAGAGTCTGATAGAAAAAAAGAGCTTAAATATCCAATTATAATTACAGCTGCTGACTCTGTGACAATCCCTGCCTCTTAGGACCCGTGTCTTTAGAGTGCTTTTTACAAAATAATAATTAAAGTTTAGATTAGAAGTTATAAACACATTTGCATAATGAATTCATAAATATTGAGTAGGTGCAGACTGGGGGTTTGAAATGTTTTCCCTTGTAAATTTTAATTCAGTGTGAAATGCATTTATTCAACCTGAAAGCAGAGAGAAGTATCTGTGGGAACGGGTGCTTCAAAAGGTCAAAACAGAAGCTTATGAGGCCATCTGCTGACAGACTGAGGCCAGTACATGATGCCCAATAAATCTTTCATCACTTAATGAATGAAAAAAGGACCTACTTCTTCCTCCTTTGTCTCTCCTTTAATCTTGAATGATATATATCAACAACTGAGAGCTTGAGAGCTGAAAAAAGAACAAACATGACACAGTTTGTACATTATTAATCTGCACTGTTCTCGTATAACGATCAATAAAACAAAATTTAAAAAAAATCTATTAAATATTCTACCCACCACGTAGGATGTCTGAGTCATCATCCACAAAGTCAATGTCTTTTAAATCCCATTCTGCATAGTTGTCAAACTCCTGGGTGAGAGAGAGGAGGAAAGATTTTCATAATCTGCAGGTTTGATCTGAGTTCACATGTAGCCGAGAGACGGTGAACAATTTATGAGAAAAGCAAACGTTGTGATGAGTCACGCTCTGAGAGACAGCAACAAAGGCATGAGTCACTATTTCAATAACATTTAATAATGAGCCCTCTAGTGGTGGCTCCTCTGATTTATTCATGTGGACAGGTGATGTTAGCACACGCCTGATGAAGTGCAGGATAATCGTGGGCCACCCCCTGCCCCCCCCTCACCTCCATGAAGTCTGCTCTGGCAGGCATGTATCCGGCCATGTCTCGAGACAGCACGGAGTCGAATGTGGGCCGAGGGGGATCATCAGTGGCTGTGGAATCAGAGGAATATAATGCAAAATAAAATACACACAGAAACAAAGACATGTGTACCATCTCCAGACTGCTTCCAAAAAGATTTAATTTTGTAAGATTTACATTCAGAGCGGTAACAAAGATTCTGTCTCTGCCGTGAATTTGCCAAATGCTGCATGAATACGACAGTGAAATGTTTGTCAAGCACTCAAACACTGCGACAGATGGAGACCTGAAGCCTGCTCGGAACTGGGACAAGTTCTTGACTCACCAGCTGCTTCTGTCCAACTGTCAGGGCTGAAACTTTCAGGCTTGAAGTCAGATTTTACTTCACTTTCTTATGCTAATATCTTGCCTTCATGCACTTCGTGTGCATAACCAAAAGTACTAACATGTTTAAGACTTAATCTGAATAATATTGCCATCAAATTTATTTATTTCATGCTATGCCTTGATTTAAATGTTTTAACCGTGTGCTGTTTTGCTGTGCAAACCACTTTTGTCACCTTGTTTTGAAAAGGGCAACATGAAAAAAGTTATTATTATTAATAGGAGACTAACTAAATGTATTAATGTAAAAATGTACATGGATTTGTGAGAATTATGGGTTTCTTTGTGTCCTATTCCTCCATTAGAAGTGAGGAAAAATGAAGGTAAACAATGTGAATGCTTACGTTTAAAAGGGATAGCGCCCTCTGCAAAGCGAGAGTCTTTAGTTTTCCGCAGGCTGAGCAGGGTGGAGGAGAAGAGCGGGTTGTTGATGAAATTCTTCATGTAGTGGCTCTCGCATTCCTCTTTGGTTTTAGTGCGCATCTGATATGCTACATCCTGCCTGAGGAGGACAAATAGGGGGAAAATTCATGGATACAATGCGTTAGTAGACTACAGCAGTGGAGTGGGAGGTTTGACCTGGTTTATGAACACATCCAACACATGGTATGCTTTCCGTCTAGAAGGTTAAAAAAAGGTAAGTTTACCATCTTAAGCTTTGTTGCAGTATATTTCTTATACTGTTTGTGTGGTTCAAAGACCAATTTTAATATGGACCAAAGCAAAAAAATTATCATAATAATTACAAAGTGCAAAATTCTACATTTAAGGGCAAAATAATCGTTCATATGGCATCACCTTTTTATTTTTTTAACATTTTACTGACATTTAGGTCTACAAGCCAAATAATTAATATTTAACTTGTGAACAAACATCAGTAGTTTGTAAACACAGAGATACAAATGGCTGATAAACTCAGGGTTTCAACCCCAAGGCTATGAAACTGAGTCTTGAAAACAGCTTACTGTGCCAGAAACACACCTTAAATTCTTTAAAAAACAAAACAAAAAAAACAAAAAAAAAACAGGGAGTGTGGGAATAAACAGAACACTAGATGTTCGTGAGGACATTCACAGTTAAAAACAAACTGCTGAAACACTAACCAGTTTCCAAAGCCACAGTCCATGACCGCCTCCAGTAGGGCCATCTCCTCCTGCGCCGTCCATCCAGGCTCCAGCACAGGGAAGTCTGACGTCTGTGTGAGAAGGTCAAATGAGGGGATTCATGGTCAGAGAGTCTGTTTGTGCAACACTACAAACCTGCTGCTATTTTCTTTTTTTAACTCACTTACCATGATTTCATATTTGTGATCACTCTGATGCTTCTTGTACTCAAACCCTCTGGTGAAACACTGAGACAAAACAATGCATTGACACAACAGGAGCTCTGATAATAGTTGCACATTTGTCACCCACTGACCTGGAGGCACAGTAAAAAAGGTGAGGGTGCACATTCTGCACACTTGATGTATGGCTCAGTCAGATACGATGAACACCCTCTGCATGGTGGTTTATCAAAGGGATCATCTGTAATTGACATAATATAAAATTCCTGATAGCTCTTACACATCATATATAACATTAGTTGACATTATATTATTTAGAACAGCACATAAATTAATAAACAAGGCTACAGTTGTGTTTTTTTTAAGTACCATAAACTCACAACGAGCTTTAATCTAAATCACAGTATCCACATAAGCTAAGCTAATGCTCCAAGTAACATAAGGTAGCTTTAGCTGGGAGGGTTATTAAACTACTATTGTTATTTAACTACACAGTGTGTATCAACAAATCGCACAACACTGTTAAAACCTCTTAAAATGTTAGCAAACCGTTTTATTTAATATCACATATTATTAGTTTCGCCATATGCGTCCGCTAATACTAGCAAAGTAAAGCTAGCTCAATGGCTAACCACAGTTATTCTTAAAAAATATCATATAATTATTTACTTTAAAGCTGCAGTGACCACATTTACCCCTGAGATACTACTAGTACTTACTTGCGAAAGAAGCTAGACGGTCCATGTGAAGCTGTTTCATCAAAACTAACCCCAGAATCGATGTTTTGCATCAATCTATTTTTCTACATTCGCATGTTAGCCTGAAGAAGAAGGCAACGCGAGTCGAGCGCAGATCGATCGATCGGTAGGGCTCCAGGTGTATTTCTCTTAAATGTCAATTACTTTATTTTTATTTCACCACATTAAAGTTAAATTAGATCTGTGGCAATTTGGTAGTGAGCCCAGGAGAGGGATCATGCATTACTGGACATGTAGGAAAATCAATTAATAAGATAAAGTCACACAAAGACACAGATTTACTGTTTGTATTCAGTGTATTGTGCTGTCTCTTTTTGCACTTCAGCAAAAAGTAGAAAGTTTATTTACACAGCTTCAGCTCTATTTTTAAAAACATCATTAAATTACATTAGGACATTCACTTTTATCATTATAAGAAATTGTGTTTTCAAATGCTTTGATATTTCATAAAAATAAATAAATAAAACTTTAAATAAGTTACAGACATAAGAAAGACAGAAATGTATATTTTTGTTAGAACTTTCTCCAAATTGCCTCAAGCAAAACAAAATATGACAGCAGTCATTCTCCATGTGACCACAGGGTGTTGGTGTTGCACCATTTCCTCAATGAAAACAATGAAGGCCTTGCAAGTCTTTGTCTTCCACCCAGCACACGCCACCACCTGAGCCGTGTGTATGCAGCATGTGTTCGGCTGAATAATGGAAAAACAGATGATGGATGTGAGTCCTCACTACATTACACCCCCATGCTGTTTTTGTGCCCTCTATAAAATTCTTACAGAAGTGCTGCTTGCCCTGAGAATGGTTTAAAAAACAACTCATTATAATGTAATACGCAAAAAATATCTATGACTCCTGATATTTTCCAGTGCCAGTGTCCAGCTTTGGCCCCTGAATCAAATACCAGCACCTCAAGGACGGACGCCCCCACTGCTGCACGCATTAGGGGACCTGGCAAAACAAATATGTGAAAACCTTGACACATAAAAGTGCAACTCTGCATGCGTCAAACCCACTGAAAGTAAGTGGGGAAGAAATGTTTTTGTGATTTGACTGAAATGACCCTCTGATTCAGTGCAGATGTGACAACTGTGGCGAGCTGGAAACAGCTAAAGGTAATGGTGTTAAACCAGGCCTATCACTTTACCTCAGTTGCCACTTAAGGCATTTACAAAGGAATTTAATCCCTCTGACATTTGGATTTCATGCTATGTGATGCCAAAAAATTATACTGTGTGTTTTATTTTATTCATTAAACCTAAACTAAGAGCTATAAACCCATAACGGGGCTGTACAGAGTGCACACTGGGTTGAATGTGAGTGTTCTCCTCTTGTTACCCTGAGCCACCTCTGTGAGGACGATCCACAGTGACAAGTGCGTTCACTTGCAGTGTACCCCGTGTCCCGTGTCCTGACCCTTTGGGGCTGCATTAGACCTCTGGGGAGAGACTCAGTCGGCATGAGAGCCCCGAGCAATGCAGATCCATGAGTAATGACAAAGTGGCCGCTCGACAGACTGTGCATAATAAAGGGACAGTTGCACTTTTCCCTCTCGGTGGAATTTCCAGCTTACACTGCCAGAGCAGGGTTTGTTTAACAGTCCTGCAAGATGATTTATTTATCTTTAAAAGAGGAACTTCTCATTTCTGTGCGACAGTTTGCAGTTGGAAGTGGTGCGTGGGTGAAGCCGAGTTTCACCCCGACGACGCTCATAAAAACTGCATTTAAACACTGAACTTTTTGTTCCCTACAGGATGTACACTATATGGCCAGAAGTATATGGACACACAAGCACAACACCCATTTGAGGTTGTTCATATGCTAGTGTAAAGCCTCCACTCTTCTGGGATGTCACGAAAAAAGTGCTGCAACTAAAAATTAATTTAGTTGTTGCTTTTCCAGAACCTAAACCATAAATATGCAAATTACTATGATGTATGACAAAATTACTACTAAGTACTTGTTGTTTTTTACTTAACAAATTACTTTAACCCTTACAGACTGTTCATATTTTATGCCTTCACAGTATGTTTTGGCTTATATTAAGTGACTGTATCAAATTTTGAACTTCAGACCAATTGAGAATGTATCAGTAACCTATATGACATTAATAATTGGACGATTAGTCCTTCATTTACATTTCAGAGAGCAGTGAGTGTCCATTCAAAATACAGTAAATTACACTTTCCCATAAAAAAATACTCACAGTCATGGCATGTACAGTTTAAAGAATCCCTAAAACCAACATTTTTCTTGATTTGACATACACACAAGTGGAACTGAAATCCATCAGATAACAATCCCATTTGACCTGAACAGTAAGGGTTAAAGGTTAATGATTAATCTGAATTATTTGCTGAACCGGGGACAAATTACACCAATGAGAAAGTGAAAGCAGCCAGGATGAGATGGTATGTCCATGTAGTGAGGATGGAGGAAGAAAATGGTGATGAAACAACAATAGTTGGGTGAAGGAGACCAAGAAGAGGACCAAGGAGGAGATGGAAAGACCATGTTGTTCCACTTCATCCCAAAAACTGTTGGACGGAGGTGCAGATATCTGTCTTCATGGACCTGACATTGTGTTTTCTAAAATATTCCTTTATTCTGTAGCAATAAACTGGATCTAAAGAGGCTAAATGATGAAAATACATACTGTGTTTTTAATGTTTTTGTTCCTCGACATGCCCACAGATTCAAATCAAATTGATATTTAACAAAGGTAAACATTTAAATATATCAATCTGAAAACAGTTGGTGTTTACTGCAGCTTAATTTTTATGAGGACACTGCTGAAGGCTCCATATGAATTTAATCAAGCAAAATTCTCACTGCAAGCCAATTTGAAATGCCAGGGTCAGCATATGTGGGAGCATACTGTATAAAATCACATCTTGGCAGTGAATGTGGGCAGAATCCATTATCCACATGGAGACTAACAAAGAAAATAATGTCGGCCTCGCGGAGTGACATGTGTGCTCCCCTACGACGGCCCCTGCTGCAGCATCGCCGCCTGTGGGCAGACAACCTGCTGTCTCTCCAGCCACATGGCACCCCCGCCTACCCACGATCCCTCGCTCTCTCTCCGCTGCCTGCTCCTTCACACCCAGAGTAAAAGAGCTGAAAGACCCCCAGCCTCCAGGCCTCTCACTGCTCATGTGGATCAAAGACCGGGAGCCTTGGGGTTTCTCTGTTATAGACGTGTGCCAGATTATACACCGGCCAAACAAACGCACACACACCCCCGCCCCTGCCTCATTACATCTTTAAAAACTCCCCCAGTCTCTGCCCACTCCTTTTCCTCTTACCAAAGCACTTCCCAGCTGCTGTGATTTGAATATGAGGGCCCCGCTGAAGAAAAGAGGGCATCTGGCACACGCCTCAGAGGCAAAGAAAACTGTTAAACTGCTCCTGTCATGGAAATGTTCTGAAACAAGATTAGGCCTCTTTAAAAAAAAAAAAAAAAAAAAAAGGTAAAATGGACACAAGCCCTTAAATACACCAGGACAACAAAGGACAACACCAGGAGACACCTGGATAGTGTCAAGGCCCGAGCTGCAGTGGGTGAAGCTTTTGTTACTACAGCACAGAAAATAATATTTATTCGGTTTGAAATTAAAGACGTGTCGGCGGTAATTGTGTAATCACCCTCTAAAGGATGCTTTCAATTCAGATTTATTAAGCTACCTGCTCCCATCTGCCCGCTGTTGCTAATTAACATACAGTTGCTCAGTGTCCATCATCATCATCATCATCAAAAGCAAAGCATCTCTGTACAGTATCGTCTGATGGTCTGTTTCGTAGCACACACCTAAAAATGCTGAGCTGTTTTTTTCCAGACCTGGGTTAATATTGAAATAACTACATGTAGTTCATTTAACCCAGATAGATGGGCTGTTGTTACTCAACATATTATGGATCTTATGCAACATTTTCTAGCATTTTGTTGTTTTAAACCAACATTTTATTGTTTTTACTCAGTATTTTGTAGTTCTTACCCAATACAAGGTAAAAACAGGCCATCTCATTGGGTTAAAATTAACCCAGCATATAGTTGGTCCCAATAATTTACTGATTTACCCAACATTTTGTAGTTTTTTTTAGGTAAGAACAAAAAAGTATTTGGTAAAACCTGAAAATGTTTAAGTTAAAGGGGACATATTATGGAAAATCCACTTTTCAAAGTCTTTGTTTGGTATTTGGCTGCCTCCAAGCCTAGTGACAGTGAGATTTGAAAACCATCCCATTGTTGCATGAGCTACTTGAAGAGAAATACCTGGGTCAAACGAGCCATTCTGGATTCTGCTCTACTGTGACGTAACAGTAGCTCAAACGGCATCTGACAGGGTCTGACCTCCAGAGCATCCCACGAGGTTTCTCACAGCGTTGGAAGTGTAGGCTCCACCTTCTTGGATTTCTCAGTTACAAGAGAAGTTTGGCTGAAAATGTCGCAGCAGTTTCCCTTGTCGGGGGTGTTGCTATACAGCTGGTATTGGCCAAGACACCAAACGGTGGAGTTTCTTCTGCATTTATAAGCCAATTTTGGTAGTTATGGTAGTTATTTTTACTGTCCCACACAAGGAAGCATGTCATCACAGCATGTGACTACAAACGGACCAATCAGGAGAGGTGATGTCTGCGGCATCTTGTGCGCGGCTACGTGTGGGCGGCATGTGTTGCAAAGGCGCCACACAGCCCTATGCATCGGTCATGTGATGCAACGCAGGCGCAGTTTTGCACGTGAGCGCGGGAGTATAAAGCAAGCTTTACGGCAACGGCATCCTGATGTCAGTGCAGAGCAACAGAGGGGAGCGCCTTAAAGGTACAGGCACCAGAAAACAGACTGTTTGTAGTGGACCAGTGTGTCACAGTGTGTTTTTAAGGCAGACTAAAATACAGGATCAAAATGGAGTTTCACCAAGAAACTTCACAGATATGTTCTAGGGAAGTATAAGAGTCATTTAAACTTCCCTTAAACCAGTATAATATATTTCCTTTAAATCAACAAAATATTGGGTAAAAACAACAAAACACTGGTTAAAACGTCAAAATTTTGAGTCAAAACGACAAACTGTTGGATAAAAACAACCCATCTTCTTGGGTTAAATTAACCCAACATGTAGTTAGTCCAATATTAACCCAGTTCTAGGTTAAAACAACCCAGTGTGTATGTTGAGCTGCCCTTCTGCTCCATAAAGTTTGCATTTTATGACCACTTTTTCAAACGGTGAAGATTGCTTTGGGATTTCTTGCTGTTAATCATAAACTAATCTTCGCTGTGTTTATGGTACCACAGAGACCACAGAGCGACGTTAACACGTGAGCGACCCTGGTCCTGACAAAGCCGGGCCGTTTTCTGGCAGGAAACCCTCACGTGGTACAAAGTGACTCAGGACACAACTATGTATCTTTAAACAGAGAGCTTGCATGTTGATGAAACTCTAGATAAGAATCACATTTTCTGAACGTAGGAGCAGCTGTTAAACCTCATTTTCCCGTTGCACAGCCTTTGTGGAGAGTTTTGAGTGGAATTCAAACTGCGTCTGACACACACCACTCAGCACTGATGATTTATATCCACGCACAGAAGTGGCAAAGAAATTAGGCTGATTCTCCATATAAATGTCAATAATGGTCCCGACTTTCTTCCAAAGTACTCACATGTGAATAAATCAATGAAAACAGACTCCTCCACAAATGTGTCATCAGTTTAATTTCGCCAAAGGTTCCCCCGTACATATGTCTGTCCTCCCTGTGAGTGTGGTGGACATCCTCTCCCCACGGCCAAGGTAACACCGAGGAATTGGCACAACGAGAGTTCAGGGAGGTCAACAAGTGGGTGTGGAATGCAAGTGTTTCCCACACGGAGAACCTCGACACACAAGCACCGAGAAAACATGTGTTAGACCTCAGCACAGCAAACTGGAAATCAGAGAGGTCCGACAGGGCCGCAGTGACCGAGGAGCTGCAGGGTTCATCTGAAAAACTCAGAGAGCAGGACAGGAGGAGGCGGAGGAGACACTCACACACTTCAGGGAAAGTCCTGCACTGACAATCCCTTTAAATTACAGGAGTAAGACCTCCTCATTCTGGAGAGAGGCTCTCTGATGGATGAATCATCATTAAGTCTGTCACTTCAGTGTGTCAGTAGCATTTTGAGACTCACAACAGACAATTAAAAACTATAAAAAATAAAGGCACCAGAACATTTTGATGAATGTTTTTCCCCTTTTCCCCACGGTGGAGTGTTTTAAGTCTCGTCTTAGACCCATTTTTATTTATTCCCTGACTTTTTAACCATGCCTGAGTTTTGTTGTCCTCTGTGTCTTTTATTTATTTTACTACTTTAAATTACGTCTTTTATTTATTTTATCATGTTTACCTGTTTGATTTTGTTGTTTTAGGCCTATTTATAGCATTGTTTTAGATTTATGCACTTCTTTGACTATTTATTGTTTATATGGAAATGTTTGTTTTATTGTTTTTATGATTCTGTGTACAGCACTTTGGAAACATTTTGTTGTTTAAATGTGCTAATCTGCCTACATTGCCCACAATTCAGTTCAACCAGTCACAATTTGATTATATTTGAAGCCCAACCCCAATGTTTTTTTATTTTATTTTATTTTATTTTATTTTTTATTTTTATTTTTATATTCAGACCCATTGGAATAACATCTTCTGCATTACTCTTCAGTACTTCATATACAGTTCTCTAATTTGTTAATTCAGGTCCCTTGCACAAGATAAATCTAGGACAATTTGAAATTGAATTAAAAAAGAAAAAGGTCAGCTACAACAAACTGGGATCACTTTTCTCCAATCTGTGCTTTTATTTTTTTTTTATTGTGAAATATCAAACTCTAGATGATGAAATAAAGTCATTCTTTATGCCATCAGCTCAAAACGTCACCTCGTCCACAACTGAAAAACCAGCTCTAGTTTGTGTAACTAGCAAATGTTAGCACACTAACAAGCTACACTAAGTTTGTTAAGCATCATAAACCTGCTAAACATTTGCAGAGTGACAAGAGCAGTGGGCTCAAAGCACCAGTGTTCTTCAGTACAGCTGAGTAAAGAGCACACAGCAGAGCATTGTACTTTATAAAATGTGCGTTTTCAGTGTTTGTAATCTTGAATTGAAATGTGGCGTAAAAAACAACATGAAAATGGAAACACTAAAGTAACTCCAAATTGTACTAAATTACAGTACTTGGTTTACTTTCCACCACTGCAGGGGAAATTACAACGAGGCTGGAGTGGGAGTGGGAAAATGTTGGGCGAGCTGCGAGAGGAGATTTGTGTGGCTGAGATGCGGAAATGTGGCCACACACACACACACACACACACACAGCTGAAGCTCCCCGCTGAGGCCGAGCTGTGGATGGAGAAAGAGCTCCCCGTGTGAACCACCGTGTTTCCTATGTACCTCTTACGGCAGAGCGGATCTACCACAACACTGTCAGGACGCATCAGCCGCTGGAGCCGTGATGGTTTCCACACTCGGGCTCTCCCAGCGCAGCCCTGGAGAGACACCACAGGCCTGTTGCTTTAGTCCTGCCTGGGTCTCAGTGAGCTGGTGAGGGCTCCCTAACACAATACACTCCCCCCAGCCCCCCTCAGTTTAATCTGGGGGAAGAATGATGACGTGCATTATGCATTATCTGCGGTGGCATTTGGGAGAATGGACAGAAATAACAGCGAGGGGTCACGCTGGACGATGTAAAAAGTTTTTATAAAGAGCTGATCTGTTGTAGCCAGAGCATAAATGGGCCTTGAGCCCTGGAGCTACAGGTCCTGCTGCTCTGTGAAGAATAACATCCTCGGAGCGTGACTGCTGACCTCATTGGACAGAGAGCTGCACAATAATCTATAATGTCCTCTTTCTAGGTGGCTAAAAATGTGTCACGTCATCACGGTATTCTCCTCGCGCTGCGGTATGCGGCCTGTCGACAGGGTGAAAGTATTCTCGGTCGTCACCTGCTCTTCAGGAGTGAATGAGCGTCGAGGAGCCACGAGTGGCCGTCGAGGTCACGGCAGGAATGCAGCATGACAAGAAGAAGATAAAGACACATGCACGCCGCTCAGCCGCCACCGCTTCAGGGTTACGACCTGTCCGCTTCTGCCACTTTCTATTGCACAGCTGAAACGTATATCAGTAACTAACCTCAGCCTGGGTGGGTGCTCTGTGGGAGCAGAGCGCAGCAGGGCGGGATCGGCCAGCTGCTGGGTGGGGGAATTTCAAGGTTTTTCCCCTTAGTTGACAAGTTCACAAGACAGTGTGCTGTTAACAGTGAGTGTGTTCACATTTGGGTTTAGTTCCAGGTGATCGGATCATAAGTGGACAGCCGAGATGCATCTGTTGGTTTTCTCTGGGTACTTGGGTTTCCTCCCACAGACCGAAGACATACTTGTTACATGAACTGACGAATCTAGATTGACCATAGGTGGGAGTGTGAGTGTGAAAGGTTGTTTGTCTTTGTATTAGGCCTGCCATAAGCTGGCGACCTGTCCAGGGTGGACCCCACCTCTCGCTCATTGTTAGCTGGGATAGGCTCCAGCAGACCCCTGCAACCCAATCTGGGTTAGCAGGTATAGACGATGACTGACTGACTGACTGACTGACTGACCATTTTGTTGTGTGTCTGGGTAAAATCTTAATTTCATGACTTTTTCCAACATTTTACCTCTTGGAATAATTTTTTTTTCTCCATTTAGGGAAAACAAATGTAACATTTTCTCCTTTTTCATGTGATTTTTCTGTCAACTTTTCAAACACATAAACAGTTAACAATGGTCTTTAATGGAAATTTTTTTGTTATGTATTGATCAACACTAGCCAATGTCAGACATTTAAAAGTAAAATAAAGTGTGATCAGTACTTTACTTTTTTATTTGAACTTGTATATATTTTTCTATCAAAATATAATAAATATCAACACTTAGTACATGGTTTTGTTAATGTAGGCTGTTAATTTGGATTTTAATACACATCATGAGAATATTTTTAAATGTTGGCGTGAAGTCATATGATCTGAGGACTTGATTATGATTCAAAGTTTTCCTGCATGATGCCCTGTCTAATCACAACTAATGAAATTACTGTAACCCCAGGACACAGAAACCATTTGAGGGTTAAACACAAGAAAAGCTGCGACTTTTTCTGTAACGTTCTCATTGGAGAAACCTCCTCGTGTGGTTTGAGTGATTGGATCTTAGTTCGTTTTAGTGAATCCTTGTGATCCGATCGCCCGATACGCATGTAACCAACCGAGTGTGAACAGGGCCAGTGGGGTCCATGGATGCAGTGTAATGACACCAAACAGCAGAGCGGCACAGATGACATGTGGTCGCCAACTTGCTGCCATCACAGGCTCCACTGGGGACAAATGGAGTAAATTTACAAGTACATCCCAGTGGGACAGTCAATGGGCCGCTGCACTGAGTCAGGCGAGACAAGTATGTGGAGTCTTCTGGTAATAAACTTACCAGTAAATCTGAATTTTTGAAGATTATTAAAACTTGCCAAATGCTGAGTTACACCAGCAGAGCATTGGTGTGTGTGTGTGTGTGTGTGTGTGTGTGTGTGTGTTTGTGTGTGTTTTTATTTTCGGGACTGCAACCAATTCTTCTTAACGCTTCAACACCAAATTTACACTTATTTCCACTTGTTAAGCGTTGGAAAAATCCTTTTATTCCAAGCTGTCTGGTAGCTTGTTCCAGCTCTTCACTGAAGCTGTATGATGTTACACAGAGTAAATATCCAAAGCCAACGCTCCTTTTTTTCCTGATTAAATCTTTCAATTGAATGGAAATAGTCCACACACATCTTTTTAAATAGTTTTTCCACAACATTCAGTGAAATATATTTAGCACCTCTGAAAAATGTAGAATCTTGATAACAATTTAGTGACTTAAAGTGGATATAATTGATAATTTTATGATAATAATGTATCAAATGATGATTAAAAATAAGTTGCACTGCTCCTCAGTTTTACAGTGAGTTTCGCTGTTTATCTGTCTGACCGGCAGCTTTATTCGAGGTCACTCTTGAAAACAGTGTGGTTTTTGGCCACAATAGGCAGCTGTTTCCAGGGAAACATTTCTAAAAACACAGTTAGAAAAGTAAGTGGAACAAAGAGGAGCATTTAACATCTAAAGAGGACAAAACAGAGCTAAAAGAGAGTGATTATTGGACCAAGGTGGCCAGACACTCAACTCCAGATGTGGAAATGAGCATGTAAAGTTTGCTATGTTAAATTAAAAGGTGATAATATATCATTGCTGTGTTTGTAATTCTGTTTCTGCTTTTACCAAGTGACAAAATATACACAACTACAGGTTTAAACTATAGTGTGACTTAAATTTGTAGTTCCAGGAGGTTAAATAAATAATTATTTATCGATCACATTTATGTAAAAAAAAAAAGTACAAAAATCACACACTGGACATGGATGTGGAAGTGGATGAAGGAACAGGGTTTCAAAAATGCAGCCAATGCAGAAGTGCAAAAAAGTGCAATACCACAGATGGTCACTAGATGCTGGCTCCAACTGACTTCAATTCAATAACAGTCCTTTCCAATCATAAAATACTCAGTCAATACATTTTTTCCACAAGTCATTCTGATGTCATTATCTAAACTTATTTCTGGGGTTAGACCCACCTCCTCACTCCTCCCTTCATATCCAAATATGGTCACATCTGGCACCAAATTTCCAACATGACCACGTTTATATGTCAAACCCCTGTCTTCAAAAAAGGGGCAAGCTTTGTTCATTTTATAAACAGTCTATAAAATTTACAAAGTTAATTCTGTGTTCACCCACACATCGGTTCCTCTGTTTGTGGCGGAGAAACGTAGCTTAATGAATCTGATCTATAAGTAACAGGCAGCAGTGATATTTATTACATGAGCAGCAGAAGGTTGCAGAGTCTGTCAGCTTTGATGCAACGTGTCTGATCTCGCAGCACAGGTGTGAAAATACTAATAGAAGCAAACACAGACAGGATGTTTCTCTCTCTCCACCTTTTGAGTGAAAAGTTAGCTTTGCACACAAACCAGCTTGTAACCATCTTAGGGGCCAATCACACGGAGACGAGTTTAGGAGTGCCTGCAAAAGATTTTTTAACATATGGATGTTTTCATCCACATGAAACTTATGTTTTGGGAACTGAAAACATTTTAAAATTTTTGACAGTAAATAAAACTGAAAACGCCACACTTGTGTTTGTGTGTTTACAGCACATGCATGACATCATAGCCTCATGCACTCCTCGAGGATTACAGTGCTGCATTCGTGCTGCAGAAGCTGCTGAACTTCTTTTGACTTTTACAGCAAAATCTTCTGCTCCTGTAGTCAACAAGTGTATTTTTGAATTTTTTTTTTACATTGCATGAGTTGAAAGTGCATGCTCTGTGTCTTCTTCCCTGTTTTTGGTGTATTTCTGTGGCAGTGTCACTTACAGGCCTGGCATATATACTACAGCGTTTTCAGTGGTTTCTGATGGATACCCACATTTCTTGAAACAATGGAAAACTTTTTAAAATAAAAAATAAATAGTTTGTTTTTTTCTCCATGTGGACAAGCCAAATTAATCGAGTGTCACAAACTATGTCTGGGAGGGGCTCCACAGTCTCACAACAGTTTGAAAAAAGTTGAATGAATACAGAGCCATTGTTTGCGAGCTTGGGAACGGGGCTCCCACAGGACACGACTGAAAACAGGGACCAGGATCAGGGCATTTGGGTTTAAAGTGGCATGTGGTTCTCATTGCTGCAGCGTAGTGAGCGATCACCATGCACTGGTGCTTTAACTGGCCTCGGCCTCGCACGTGAGCCGATCAAAACCACATGTTCCAGAGCGACTGTGTCTGTGGGCTCGTAAAGATGGAGCTCTGGCTGAAGAGCTGCCCCCGGCTCACTCAGCCACACAGAGCCCTCTTTGCATGTTAAAAACATTTTTTCCACTCTCTTGGCTGATGCAACGTAGTACAACTTCCACATGGAGAGTATTTTTCCTGACTAAGGGGTTCGGGCTCTGATTTATAGTAGAGCACTGTTGCTAAAATGAATCTGGAGGAGTGGGGCTTTGTTTTTCTAAGAGCCCTTCTTGAGCTAATACTCCAACAGCAATCAGAGGAGAATGGAAGTTATTAAAAGTAAATTACGGCCCGAGCCACATGGAAAGACGACTGCTTAGAAGTGCTGAAAGATTCTTTACAGAGACACTATTAGCTTAAAAAGATGTCATGAACCTTTCCCCCAGTTATTTGGACGTAGCTGTGTTTTGCTTCACAGTTTCTGTTTAAGGAACAACTGTTACAGACCATAGCGTCTACATGTGGTTTACATTTCCACAACTATTTTTCTGTTTCTTTGGCGAGTGCATTTTTTTTAGGATTTACACAGATTTAGTTGTTTTAAGTGATTATACTCAAAGACTACTCAGGTCCTTTTGATATCTGTGAAGATGTTCTCTTAAAATAAATAAAAAGTAATTAAGTGCTTCTTCAAACGTGGATATTTTAATGCATTAAATGTATTTATCGCTCTAAGAGGGTTTTTTGCAGCCAGCCCCTAGTGGCCATCAGGAGTATTGCACTTTTTTTAAACTTTGGATTCTTCGTCCATTTCTATAAACAGTCTGTGAGTACAGCCCAGTGCGTCTGTGGCCTGGCAGCAGAGGTGTCCATGCTGGTGTTGCTGGTGTTGCTGGTGTTGCCCTGAAGTCTCCTGGCAGGAATCCAGCAGCAGCCTCACTGAGTCTTATCTCCAGCAGCCAGGATGCTGATTACAGCGAGACCGTAGAGGCATGCACATGCATCCTGCTCTGTGTCAGAGACAGCGTGGCTGTGGATCTGCCTCGGCAGCACCACAGATACACTCAAAGTCATTACTATGCCCTCACTGTAACGGGATAGCGGGCAGAGCCTCGCTGCAGGTATTGTTTGATGGACGCCACTTCTTCAGCAACAGGTTATATGGAAGAAATGATGTCAGGTGATGCTGGCTCTCTTCTAGCACAGGTATTTTATTTTGTCTGTTGTCTGTCTCAACGTTATCAACGCATGTTTAATTAAAACAAAATTTTTTAGTACTCAGGTTAAACACAGGATCTGTTGAGATTCCCTGTAGGTGTAAAAGGTACACAGTAAAAAACTGTGGAGTAGTTTTAACCCAGAACTGAGTAAATATTTGACTAACTACATGTCAGGTTAATTTAGCCCAGGAGGATGATTTGTTCTCACTCATGATTTTATTGTTTTTGCTTAGTTCTTTATTGTTTACCCAATATTGTGTTGTTTTGCTCAGTATTTTGTTATTTTTCTCCAGTATTTCTTTGTTTTTTTTCTTAGTACTTTGTTGTTTCTATCCAGTAGTTGTTGTTTTCACTCAGTATTTTGGTCTTTTTTCAGTATTTTGATATTTTTACTTGTTTATCTTATCTCATGTTTTTGGGTTAAATTAACTCAGGTCAGAGTTAAAACAACCCAGCGTTTTTTTAGAGTGTATGTGTTATACTCAAGGTCGACTCATTATAAGAAAAATAAATAAGCTTGATGGCCGTGCTCGCTCAGTTTCTGTACCTGTTCCTCTGGAGATGATATAATTCCTTAAAGTATGTGGACATAGTGGGACTTTTTTGAACAAGAACAAGCACTTGGGAAGAGTTTAATAAATAACAGATCCAACTTTTTCTACGACTCCTACATATTTCCATATGTTCCCATTTAAATTTACATTTTCCTGTCAGGTTGTGTGTCATGAATCTGATGCGGGAGCCTTTGTGGTGTCAGACCAGTGTGATTTCAAATGTCCAGAGAGTTCATTTAGGCGTCGAGTGAGTCAGCAGAGAACAGGACAGCTATTTCTGACCGGCTGCAGCTGCACAAGAAAAGCAGCAAGAAAGTAAGTTCATCTTTTGTGTCGACTATATCTGTTTCAGGGGAACGTGACACCAGAGACACATAAGCAAAAAAAGAGAACCTGACCTCTGACCTCTCGACTGAAGGGAAGGAAGACGTCATCCAATTCTGACAAAAAGCTGGCACACAGGTGTCTGCCTGTAGGCCTGAGAAACTGCACGCTCATCTGTGCGCTACATGTTTCAGACACGGTGGTGCAAAAACAGTGAATGCATGAATACAATCAATAAAACGCGAACAAACACAATGCATGCATTTAACATTAGAGCGGATTAAAGCTGTTATCAAGAGCCTCCAGCCACCTCCAGGCTCTCTGTTTGTCTCATCAGCAGGTTTGGCTCAGTCGTTCATCCACTGAAACAGAGCTCCTGAAGCTCCTGAAGCTCTCGCTGCCTCTTTATACGCTGGCAGAGAAATCAGCCATCATCAGCCTCTGCTCCAGTTCTCCAGCTCTCTGTTCAGGAGACGGATGTCTGCCCAAAAACAAATGTAATCATGTCCTGAATTAAATACAAACAACGGTCAAGTGCTTGAAACTGAAAAGGGAGCAGAGATTACAGCAATAATCAAGTTTGTTTAAGCAGGGAAAAAGCAGCAGGAGGAGATGAGGAAACAGGGAGGAGAGCTTCATTCATCGGAATAAATGAGTTTAACTTTGTGACCATTTAAATGAATGGCATCATTAGTATTCTTGAGGTTTTTTAGTGGATTGTAATATAGAATTTCAAAAATGCAGTCACTGTTTTCTCTATTCACTGGCATGTTCCAGCTACATCTTTAGGTTTGTAAGAATGAATAAATAAATAAATAAATGAAAATCTATAGTTTTATTGTCTCTTAACAGTGTTTACTTCATATACCAATACGCTACAACTTAATGACAGATTAGACAGACAGATCCTTAGTTTAAAAAAAGAACACTAAATAATATGTGTGCAGAAACCTTCAGTAAAAATGTCTCTCCAGCTTCAGGACGACGGACTGTAGCAGATGCAGTTGGACAGAAAATGCAGCAGCACCTGTTCCTGCTCCTGAAGGAGGTCGTGAGCCAGAGACCACCAAGAACTGCTGAACATTACAGGATTATTCAAGTATATCCCTCATCTCCTTTCTCATTTTTATTTATAAGACTCACAATTTGAGACCAGGAGTTTGGTATTTGAGCGTCGCCATGTTGGTTGTTTGGGGTAAGAAATGACCATATTTGGTTATGAAGGGAGGAGTGAGGAGGTGGGTTTGACCCTTGAAGCAGAGGACATTGTCCAAAGTGTATGAAACTGGATTTCAGTGCTGCTCTCATTGGAGACCAGAATCAGCCACAGAAACTCAACAGCTTAGCAGCTTTCTAACAACTCGACCACGTGCCGCAGCCACTGAGGAACTCTCGAGCTTTTCTTCTTTCCACTGCAACAAAAGCTGCAATCCATCACTCACTTCCTGTTTGTGCAGCACCTTCCGGTATGGGCCAAAGGACTTCCCTCAC
>OOFC01004867.1:5243-41989 GCA_900323345.1 Pseudochromis fuscus
AAAAAAAAAAAAAAAAAAAAAAAAAGGCGTCGACTGAGTCCCAAAGTGTAGGTATTAATACAGTAGTTCACAAATCAGTGTGTGAGTGCTGCTGCATCATGGATCATCATGGTCATGGTGGCTAGAAAATCCACTTAATTATTTTATTTTTTTATTAAGTGCTTCCCTCATTACAAAGGCTGAGACATTGGATAAAATGTTTATTTTCTCCTTATAGTCTCGTTGTGTTTTTGCAGGAACAGATGCTGCAGTATTTTGTTGCTTTAAAAATGATCATAATCTCTTTTCCACAAGCACCACCAAAAATAGTGCTGCACTTGTAGTCTAGACTAAGGAAGTGTGTCCTCGCACCACTTAAGACGTCAGGTCATGTCTTCTGTAACAACCTGTGTGTGAACTTTATAGGATTAATCACTCCCTGCATGCAGAGTGTCACCATTTTTTAGCTACAGAGTTAATGTGGTGACCGAAGCGATCATGTAACTGAGGATTCCCCACGACGATGGCCCAGTTTGTTTTGATTGGACACTGCTTATGTGTGACCTCAGCTGTGCGTTGGTACTCGGATACACCCACCACTGATGCTCAGAGGTACTCAGTCACTTAATTCTGGTTAAAACAACTTGACATTGACACACAGGGTTTGGACTTGGCAAAAATGCTAAATATCAAATATCTTTCATTATTAAATGAAATCTTCTCATATGTTTAATGAGTGTGACTATTGTTTATCCTGTTACTAAGCAAACTGACCATCAAATGAGACGTGCTGAGACCTGAGGGGTTAAACATTTTCCTTTCTGTAGCTGTATGTCGGCAAGTATCAGGAGTAACATCTGAATGTGAAAAGTTTCATCAGAGTTGGCTCAGAATCAAGGGCAAAAAAAATCACATGGGATGTTCGTAGTAGACCTGTGACTAATTATTTTACAGTCTTGGAGGTTGGCATGCCTTGTCTGATGTTTTCTTTCTTTGGTGATAAGGTAAATGGTTCATCATTGTCAGGGTAACAAAAAGAGGGGAACACAGAGGGTTGTTTGTGTCGGGTGTTTGTTTAACCTGGGAAGCAGGTCAGTTGTTGTGCCGGGGGAAACACTAAAACCCCATTGACCTAGCTATAACCAGGTGAGGACACTCAGTCACGTCTGTTTGGCTGAACTTGTGGTTGGACGCTTCAGGTGTTCCCTCAGTGACCTCATGGAGTCAGTGACGTAAGCTGCTTAAGGCTCCGCGCTGACTTAAAGAGGGTTGTTCCTGGTTTAAATTATCGTTTCCCCGATGACATCAGGCCAGAAAACGTCTCTCTGGGCTGATTTTCTTATTTAAAATGTAGGAAACATTTCAGCGTCTCTGTATCAATGTTCATTTTGGGAAGATGTAAAAGCAGTTAATGGCTGATAAACCTGCAAGAAATTAAAAACAAAAAGCAGAAAATCCTGTGTGTGTGTGTGGTGCGTGTCTCTGTGTGTGTGTGTGTGTGTGTGTCAGCATGACTAAGCCTCTCGGCAAATAACCACCAGATGAGAAAATGAAGTAGTGTTCACACAGGCGGTTTCACAAAGGAAGCTGTGATCATGTTGTATGTCGCAGAACGTCATCATGATTTAATCCTGGTTAAAAAAATAATAATAATAAAATAAGAAATACAAAACATTTCTGTAAAGATCATTTGTAGCTTCATTTTTCCCACAAAATCCTGTGTAATTTTTGTCTTTCTAATGTTTAATTATAGATATTTGCACAATAAAGACAATTAAAATTATTAGAAATATAGTTAATAATTCATAAACAAATCAATGTAAAAATACAAAACCAAATTTTACAAATATGTTTAGAGTAGTAAACACTGTTTGATGCTTTAATACATTAAATTCTACACATCTGTTGAATATAAAATAACGTTTTAGTGACATTGTTACATTTGTGAATGTATTTTAAATATGCTTTATGGAAATGCTTTTTTTATAGTATACATTCACTCTATTTTGTGTAGAAAAAAATTTAGAGAATTTTTTAATAGTATTTTTTTGTGTGTGCTTGTTGTCTCATGGATTTTTCTCCTTGTTTTCTTGCAGCAAATCAAAAATAGTTTTAGGGTTTGGTCGTTCAGACTTGACCTAGTTGTTGATCAGCCTTTCTTTAGTATTTTTTGGGTCTGTTTTCCTTCTCCTTATCTTTAACCTTTTCTTTATCTGCACACGTCACACATTGGTTAAACTGATGTGGTTTATTAAAGGTTGATGCTAAATTTGGTTTTTGACAACTCATGCTGCAAAAAAAAAAAGTATTTCTTGCTATCACTGAAGCATTTTCACAATGAGAAAACATTTGACATGATGACTGTGAGTGTTTCCACTGCTGTTTCACCACCTGACTCCAACCTGTGCGCTTACACCCAGGAAGATATTTTGTTAACTGAAATAACAAGATCTGTCTGGTGTATCAGTCAACACTCATGTACAAGCACATATATTTTGTCCTTGGTACTTTTTTCTTCCCTCTCTTCCTCTCTCTCTCGCACACACACACACACACACACACTGAGCTTTGAGAGCAAACAAGGGGAGATGGAATCTGGCTGACATCATCTGTATGTCTTGGTGTGTGTGTGTGTGTGTGTGTATGTATGTGTGTGTTTCAACATGCTTGCCTCTCCAGTGAAAACAGCTAAGCCCCACTCTCCCCTCCACACCCTCAACACACACAAAACACACACGTGATTTCTTTATTCAGTCCTGACAGTTTGCATGTGACCACTTTGAAGCTAACAGTAACAAATATTCTGCACTTTGCCAGTTATTAGGTCAGTTTCAGTCAGAATAACACATCCAGTGTATTGAAAACATCTCTCTTAAGTGAGCTTGACAGCAGTCGTCCTTTGATTTGGATCTGAACTTTGTATGATCTGAAGTTGTTTATGCAGCTGCTAATGCTTGCAGGTGTGTCACGGTCTGTATATCAGCACGCCATGTTTGGTTCAGTATGAATTGTGTTCAGTTCAATACCCCTGTCAGCCAAACAGTTACTGTCAGAAGTCTATTAATGTCGACATACTGACGCTCCCAGGAAGAAAATTACAGAGCACAAGTCTGACCTAGAAAACTGTTGTCCACGAGCTTGTTTCCGGTTTCATCTGCACAAACATGTTTTTTAAACACCATCCACATGAAAACGATAGTCACTGGTATAAATCTCTGAATTTTTTCTCCCATTTTCTTTCTGTTTGTTTGATTGTTGTGAGTTTTCAGTGAAGGGTGGAAGTGATTGGAAACTCATTCATACAAAAACTCAGGGATGCTGCTGGGTAAGTAGTGAAGGCAGTTACATATCCCTCTGGATTGTCAAGGCGGGCATGTGAATTAGGTCATTGAGTCTGTGGCTTGTCTCGTAGCGTGATAAGAAAAGAGATCCTCTGTCATTTACCAGTGCTGGTCTCCCAGTAGCTAAATCAGTCGCTCACTTTGCCATAAACACAGTCTCTCTGAGCCTGCCAGTGGTCTTTTTGTGCCATGCCCTCTGCACCATGTACTCTTTGTATCACTTCGACAAATGTCCGTGTGGCATTATATTTAATCCAGATGTTGTCATGACCTGACATGTCGTTGTTGTTTTTCTGAGACTGCACATGCATTTATCAGATTGAGGCTTATAATAGACAGTACGTGATAACCAAGGAGAATTCAGAGGACGTCTGTTCAAGTGTTCATTATGTTACAGCAAACACTAGCTGATGATGAACCACAGAAAACATCTGACAGGTTCATGTAGTTTTTAAGAGAAACACTGTCAGTATGAACAGGCGAAAATCTTCCTGTGACCTTTACTGTGTGTCTGTCTGTGTGTGTGTGTAGGACAGATGTTGATCACTGTGCTCCTCCCACAGACACACTCAGTCTTATCAGTCACATCCAGTTTGCAGAACTGTTCTCTTTAAATGACTTTGACTCCACAGCCGACAGATAACAGAGCGTTTCCCTTCAATACTTCTGCTCTACGACTTCCATCATAATGTTGTTGATTTGAAAAAAAACCCACATGTACAGTACACTACAAAAAAATAAAAATAGACAACTGTTAACCCAAATAGCACTGAAGGTTGGCGATAAACCTCATCTGTTGTTCAATGTTGTCAAGGAGTCAACAGCCAAATGTCAAAGTGAATATAACTTGTATGTAAATTAAAAAAGAAAACAGAAACCAGTCACCTGATGCTGTTGGAGGGGAGTAGTTATTTTAGCCACTGTGTTCACACTACAATGATCGAACCCACTCATGACCGAGTCGTGTTGTTACACACTAACAAACAACAGTGCAGCTGCATTAAAGTGTTGACAGATGAATGCAGAAACATATCTGACAACACATTTTAACGAGTTGTTATGAACTTGATCAGCTGTGCGTGCGTGTGTGTCGAGGTGTAAATGTGCTGGTGGTTTGTGGAAGAGAGGAATTTAATAAAAGTGTCGTGCATGTCGGATGTAGCCCGAGGGCAGAAGAGATTTCTGTGGGAAACCAAAATGTTTAAATTTGGAGGTTTCAAGAAGAAAAGAGGAAAACGGGGAGAAGAGGGAGGATAAGAAATGAAGGATTATTATTATGGGTTTTTTTGTGTGTTTTTTTTTTTTGGTAAATCAGGCAGAAGGAGAAGCAGGAGGAGTCTGTTAATCTGGTGATGTAAGACACACAACAGGCCTGCTGGGTAACCCTGTGTGTGTGTGTGTGTGCATGGGTGTACATCTGTGTGTGTGTGTGTGTGTTCAGTCAGAGGTCCATGCACTGCAATCAGCGGGGCGTCCAGTGTCTGTCCATCAAAGTCAGAGGTGTGGACAGACTGTCCTTGCAAAATGCTGCTTGATCTGTGTGTGTGCCAGATGAAGACTTAGGCAGCACAACATTTAATCTATGGTTGGTCAATGACAAAGTGTGTGTGTGTGTGTGTGTGTGTGTGTGTGTGTATGTGTGCACTAAGGATTTAGTGATGGGGTATTTAAGTAAAGCTGTGTGTGTGTGTGTGAGAGAGAGAGAGAGAGATTTCAAAGCCTGTGTGCAAAGTAAAAAAGGCACAGAGTCAGTCAGGGTGGGAGAGCACATGTTTACAGAGTCACCTGTCACTTACTTCCTCCTTTATAACACCCCGGGTTTATTTTAGTCTGTTGTTCATGACAGATGCAGACCAGGTACATTGTGTTGTACAGTGCAACAATGAACAATTTATGACTTAGTTGCATCTGGTTGATATCAGTTTCCTTTTAACAAGGTCATTGGTGCATTCATACCATACACATACAATAAACTGTATGCAGAAATAGATGAAGCAACCAGGTCTCAAACGTGAAGCCAATGCCTATGTGTAAAAAAAAAAAAAAAAGGTGCAATACTCCCACTGGCCACTAGATGCTGGCTCCAGTTGATTTCAATTCAAAACCATCAATTTCAATCATGAAATATTCAGTCAGTACATTTTTTTTCAGGTCATTCTGATGTATTTATCTAAAGTCAACTCATCTTATTAGTTCAAGTGTGTTCAAGTTCTCGGGTTCAAGTGTCAGACCCGCCTCCTCACTCCTCCCTTCATATCCAAATATGGTCACTCCTGGCACCAAAAATATGGCGACACTCAAATGTCAAACTCCTGGCTTCAGTCCATAAACCAACGGATGAACTCACATTAGCTTTGTCTATTCTATATACAGTGTATGATCCATATTTAAACCTGTAGTGCCGGCTGACTGTCTCCGTTGTTTGGCAGTGAGAGTCGACCTGTGTTCAACATGCACAACTAACTTTGTCTTCAGCTCTGGAAAACCAGCCTGTGACATAAAATGCACCACTAGTGGTGCATCACCACAGTCAAAGAGAAAACTTTGCTGTACCTGCATCAGGTGACCTTGATCATCATTGTGTGAACTCCTTTGGCTTGAATGTAAATTATCTGATGTTGACTGATATGAAAGTCCTGCACTTCAGGTACAAAATATGTCTGTAAAGTTGTGTTTTTTTTCTCAGAACATATTCTGAACAATTATCTGCAAAACAAAACAGACACAAACCTTATTACCCTTCACATGTACACATAATTTTGCCAGTTATTATCTTTGTTGCTTTGTAATTACTCGACTTTCCTGTTGCAAAAACAAAGATTCAAATGAATTTACATGATATTAATTCTCTTAATCAGCATTAACTGCAATTGGTCAAACTAACCAACCCATGTGTCCCATTTGCCTTATTTGGAGGAAGCAAATATGATAAACACAATGAGTGGCTAAAGTCTACAAAGTGTAGTTTGTGTAGTAACGGTAGTGTTTGTAGTATGAGCACAAAGACAGAACTCTAAAGCGAACATCGTGGACAGCAATGATCGATGTCCCTGTCCCTGTACAGAGCGAGTGATCTGCAGAGACGGATCAGGCTGGTGTGCGTTGACATAAGCCAGTGGTGAGTGTGTTTTAACTGAGCGAGTGTGTTTCTATTCTTTGCTGAACCTCTGATCAGTGGACGCTGTGTGTGAGGAGGAAGCAGCTGTCGGGCCGCTCATCAAGATGCATCAAAAGCAAATATCATTGATCCTCGAGGGCAAATGGGGACAGAGCAGGACAACACAGCAGCAGGACGGATTAAAGTGACGGACGGTTTCTCTGCTTTGGAAACACACTTTGAAGACTCTTGCCAGGATAAGTTTGGTATCCAGTTTGGGATAAAGACTCAGTTATTGTACAATAAAAAATATATATATAGTTTTGCTTTGTCAGCAGGGAATATCAGTTGTATGTGCATCCTTTGAAAAAACATTTGGTTTTAGTGTTCGTTGGGAAAAGATATGAGGGTAGCAGATTTAAGAAAATGTGATACTGTCACAGAGTCAAATGTAAAGTTAGAATAAAAAGGGATATTTTTGGAGCAGTGTTTGAAAGCGGGATAGATGAAAGCAGTGAGAAGTGGTGAGGAGTTTAAAGTGGCGCTGGTGTAGATGAGAAGATTATAGCTGTTTTTCAAACTTCCTGGATAATCTGACATTTCCTTTGTAGTGCTGAGACAGACTGTTCGGTGCTTCTGTCTGGTCAATATCTCACAGCACAGCGAGGAAGATAAGAGAGTGGTTTTAAATGTGCTCAGTTTTAATTTTATTTGTCTTTCAGCGTCCTTGTCCAGGCATCTGAATTAAGAAGATCTGCCGTAACAACAGTGTTAGTGACAGAAATTACAGAAAAATTATCATCCTTTAGAAAGCGTCTTTTCACCACACAGTCTTATTAAACGAACAAACAAAAAACATCCTGTTCAAAATGTCTAAATCCAAAAACTAAAGAACGTGGGGGGGAATACTACAGCATGTATGGTAATTTAATACAACTGAATAATAAGTCATCTTTCTTTAAAATACTAGAAAACAGGCAATAACAGAGAGCGAGAACACGAGGGGGAGAAGCAATGATTCATGTGCGAAAAGAAAAAAAAAAGCATGAAGTTGAAAAAGAGAAATGAAAGAAAGTGACGATCAGACCTAATAAAGCCTGAGTAAAAATATCCAACAACCACCACAACTGGTTTGGGGTTTTTTTGTATTATTTTAAGGATACAGTGTTCTGACACAGTGTGTTAGTGCTGGTTTATATTAAGCTAAAACAACAGCAGCTCGTACCAGTGTCACTCTGGTGTCCATGACTCAAACTAAATAAAATAACTCTGTGGCCCAGACAAATCCATCACTGCAGTCTCCAAAAACAGGCCTGCAGCTGGATCCAAGTCCTGATCTGCACACTCACGGTTCCCTGTGAGACTCTGAGGACATGTTTTGAAGGTCGTAACATGTGGAGTTTCACATCATGCTGTGTTTCGGAAACATGTAGTAGGTGCTATTTATAGACTGTATATAGAAATGGACCGAGCTAACATGACGTCACCCGTTTGTTTGTGGACTCTGCTGCCAGGAGTTTGGTATTTAAACGTCGCCATGTTGGTTGTTTAGATCCAGAAGTGACCATGTTTGGATATGAAGGGAGGAGTGAGGAGGTGGCTCTGACCTTTGAACCCCAGGAAACGTGTAATGTGTATGAGACTCGAGATCAGTGCTGCTCTCATTAGAGACCAGACCTATCAATCAAACTCTCCAAGCACCTAAATCTTCCTCTTTTTGAAGCCTAATATCTACTTAAGTATGTTTTTGTTATTCACATGAACCACCATGACACTAAGAAGAGGAACTGACTTTAGCTAATGACATCAGAATGACTTGTGGAAAAAATGTATGTATGTGAAAGAGTATTTCATGATTTGAAAAGGAGGATTTTTGAATTGAAGTCAGAGACAGAGGCCTTTTCTCAATGTGCGTACTTGTCTGTACTTGCGTTCTTGCGTACTTGTAAAACGTCATCAGTTGGAGACCTAGTACTGTTCCAATTCAAAGTACACATCTGGCTGAGAACACATGAAATACCCTCATGTGTTCTCACTCCTTCTTCATTATCGAGCCTGCATCAGACCAGACGTGTGTGGACTTGGGGAAACCAAATAACCCATAATGCATTTCACAACAGCGAGCGGAGATGTGACGCCATCAAGTATGCTAGCTTTCAAATTGCACTTAAGTCTCTGTGTGTTCTCGCGTCCTTGCAAGTCTGTACCTCAGAGTCCAACTTGCAGGTACATTACACGAAAGCAAATACACGAGTACAAGTTTGCATACTTTGAATTGAGAAATGGCCAGATTTTTTGGGAGCCAGTCTCTAGTGGCCATTGGGAGTATTGCACTTATGCATCTGTGTCACTTTTAGACCTAGTCGCTTCGTCCATTTCTATATACAGTCTATGGTGCTATTATGTAAAGAAATTACTGATCATCCAAAACCTGCTCACTCTTGGGGCAGTATAATAAAATAAATGATTTGACTCATTTGTTGAGTATCATGAGTGAGTAATTTTTAATTATTTTCATCTTTTTAGTTTGGTTTTGAGGTGGCTGAGTTCTGGTTGACCTTCAGACTTTTTAGTATAAGTATGTTTATAATGTAATGGAGGCAGCTTTAAGTGAAGATGCTGAATATAGCAGCCTGGTGTGTGGAGTGAACGTCCTGATAGATAATAATGTTCACCTCCCTTTAGCGAGGCATCGTGTTTTTTGTCTTGTCATGATGAAAATGTGCTGTTCTCATTTATATTCATGCATTGAGTCGCTTCATAGCATCACAAATCTGTTTGGAAGCAGAACCCCTGAGGAAAACTTAATGTGACTGTGCTGTATGAAAGCCTTGCTACTTTGTTGTGGCTGGTTGACCTTTTAGTTTAACATCACAAACATGAAAATATTTACACAATAATGTCTCACAGTCAGAAAACTAAACATGCTTTATCATTGGGGAAGCAGCATCAGGGGAAAAGAGAGAAGAAGTCATGGTCACGGTCGGACTGTAAAGGTTACTGGTGAAGGCAGCTCACTCAGACCCTCAGGATATTGGTGACCGTGCATCTTTATCTGAACACCAATCATCCTCATCCTCAGCAGCAAGGGAATTATCACACTCTGTTTTTCCGTTCCCACAGAATGGGAAGTTTCCACAACATCCCAGAGAGATGAAGCCGACTGGTTCTCATGGAGCTGTGCTGCTGGTCCCACTGTTGTGATAATGAGGCTGCAGATCCACAGCTCTGATACCGGGACAGATTTAGACAGACCGGGAGGGAGAACTGGCGTCGACTATCTTGCTCTTTGCAGATATTGTTGATGTTTGTGCCTGCGGTCGTTTTCCCGCGTTGAAGCCTCTGAGCTGAGAAAATATTTTAAAGATAACCACCAGAGGCTGTTTGTTGTGACAGTGTAACGTCTGCTATGATAAAGCCGTCCTGTTAAATGTCAGTCACACTCGTGCTGAAGAAGTTGATGATAATGTTTGCAGGTTTGTTTGCGGTCCATCCAAACAGGTTGTTAAATGCTGATTATTATTTGTTGCCGTGCAGCTACACTGTACTTTATTCAGCTGTGTTTGTGAGAAGCTTTGTGTGTTTTCTTTTTGGGCTACAGGTCAAAATATGTTGGTGTTATTTAAACCGTCACATTCAGACATCTATGGCCAAATAACTTTGCCAAATCATTGCATTTATCTAGTAAAACTCATTTTATCAAGTGGAAACAGGTTTTATGAGGGACAGGTTTTCTCAAAGTGAGGTAGGTTTCATATTTGCATTAGTAGAATTTCACATGATAATCAGTCCTAATTATGAGCAATGAGCTTGTAGTGTTGCACAAAGACTGAAAGGACCAATTCAGTTATTTGGGATGGGTTAGAAAGTGAAGTTGGAGGGCTCATCCTGAAACAAATAACAACAAATCTCTTCTATCTGAATGGCTCTTATCTACCTATCAGCTTTTAAGTTTGTTTAAATTATGTGCTGATTAATAATAAAGACAAGAAAGATCGATACTTCATATTTCAGACACAGTGTTCAGTATTGATATAAACTATAAATAAATAAAACGGTGTCCATTTTTCTAAACAAACACAGGCAAGTCATCCTTTTCTGTGCTGTGTTTAGCACCAGCCACCACCGAGCTGTTTACTTGCTGCTGAATGCTATCGTGCAGCTCTGAGCAGAGATAGGAAGGAAGGGAGATGTCTCACTCCTTTGGAAAACACATCTGGCAACAATAGTCGCCAGTTGAATTTTTCAGTGACTATTTTTATTGTGGACTAATCGTTGCGCCTCCATCTTCATCCATCACGGGGATTGGTCCGTGGGCTCTTTCCATTCCCACACAATGGAAAAATTCCACAACTTTGTGGAATGCAGCTCCGCGCCGGTTCCCATGGAAATTGAATGCTGAGAAGATTCCATCACGTGAGCACAGTTCCCGTCAATACCAGTGATGAAACCTTTAGAAATAAACTTATTTGGTTTATTAAAGCCCGGAGAAGTGGCAGCTGAGAGGCTTGAGATCTGCCTGTTTTTATTTTTAGTCTCTTATTTATATCCAGAGGAGGCGAATGATCAGCATCGTCAGTGAAACGGTTGAAAAACCTTCATTCTGTTTGACATTGTCCATGTTTAGTGAGGCTGTGTTTATATCAGAAGATTTACTTCTAATTATATGTCACAGTATCTTTGATGCTACTGTGTATGTCCAGGGAATCAGCAGAATTTCTGAATTTGGTCAAGCTGATTTTAACTTGGACAAGTCAAAGTTCAAGTTAAAAGAAAAGCTCGTCATGCAGGTCTGCATAACCAGATACTAGTTAATACAAAGTAACAGCTGTAGTGCTGTGGCCTGTTGGATTGATACGACTGTTTTACAGCCTGAACACTGTGGGATTTAATTTTTAAGACTGATAACAGACCAGAAAAATTCCCAGATTACCACCTGGAATGAAATGAAACTCTCTCTATGAGTATTGTGCACTGATATAAGTCTGCTGCTTTCTTAAACAAATAACTTTGACATGATTATACACAGCAGACAACACACAGACTACATTACCATTGCTTTTTTTCAGATCAAGAAATAGCACTCAATTTGAATTGATCATAAAGTAACTAGCAACTATAGCTGTTAAAAAAAATAAATCCAGTGAAGTTAGAAGTGCAATAATCTCAATGAATAATGTCAATGAAGTGGTGAGGAATTTGAAGCATGAGGCATTTTGAAGCCAGGAGATCTACATTTGAACACCACCATGTTGGTTATTTGGAGTCAGAAGTGACCATATTTGGATATGAAGGGAGGAGTAAGAAGGCGGGACTGACCTTGAACCTGAGGACGCTGCCATAATGTATGAGACTCAGGTTTGAATGTAGTCTCATTGGAGACCAGACCTGTCAATCAAACTAACCACATCCTAAATATTCCTCTTTTTGAAGCCTTAATGATGAAATGATTTTCAGATGGACCACCAGATCACTGAGAAGTTACTTTAGATAATGACATCAGAATGACTTTGGAGGCAGCCTCTATCATACACAGTCTATGGTGCAGACTGAAGGGATTTGAATGGGTGTCGTCATAGTTGTGCTGAAGTGGTTGCTGTAAATGAGGTGGTGCCAGTTGTCCTCTCTAACAGTATAAACTTGTCTTTGATACATATATTCCCCTGGACTTGGATATCCACTTGAACAGATGACTCAGCAAGATTTTTTTTTTGTTTTTTTGGCGGGATGTTAAATTGTCAGCAGAGTGTAAAATATCCTGTTAAAGCCTCAGATCTAACACGACTGAGGAAAAACACTACCCAGATGTTTCTACTGCAACACACACACACACACACACACACACTCAGCAGCTCTCCTCTCATCTCCCTCAAACATGTATCACTGAGTCAGACAGTGAGCAGCGGTAATAACAGTGATTTAAACTCCATGTGGTGCAGGTCAGCCATAAAAAACAGTAACAGATGCTCTGTGTGTGTATCTGTCTCTGTTCGTGTGTGTGTTCATGTGTGTGTGTGTTCAGTTGTGTAACAGTTATGTCTCAGCAGAAGGTCTTCCCTGCAGGGGTGTGTGGTTCGTGTGTGTGTGTGTGTATAAAGTGTTCTGCTTAAAAATATCTTATATATATCATGTTGTCATATTGTCCTTCACAGTACAAGTACATTGATTCATAGCAACAATATTGTGACCTGAGATTGAATTTTTGGAGGGACAGTGTCTCACGTGTTGTGTCTCTCTGTCCATGTGTTCAGGTTGTGTTACTGTTGTGATCACATTGGACCATTTTGTTTCTCAAAAAAAAAAACAAATCACATGATGTAGGAGTTGAAGTGTGTGTATAAAATTAGATACTAGTCTAACAGCATAAATTAATTATGTTTCTCCCTGTCAAGTATGAAGTTATATAATTACAGTAATTATTCAGTAATTAGCAACAACAGGAGCACTTTATCTTATTTATTTATTTGTAAAGAAAACAATGACTGTGTGGTCTGAATACAGATGTGGGATTGTAGCACTGCATGTTTCTGCTCTGAGAGAAAAGGAGGTGTGGGACTTCTGCATGATTGTGACTAATCAACATTTTAATGAGACGCACATCTCACAGGAATTATTTCTGTGTGTGTGTGTGTGTGCGTTGTAAGGTTGCATTAATGTGCTCAAGTCTGTGTGGAGATTGTGCTCTGTGTGGCATGAGATTATGTATGTGCTCTACATACATGAATGTGAGACTATGTAAATGTATAATGTGCAGAACATGCAGTTTTAGTTTGTGTGGATGTGTGTGTGTGTGTGTGTTTGTGCGCGTGTGCCAGTGAGACTAATGCTGATGTCAGTAATGTTATGTAAGAGCTGTGATGTCACTGTGCTGAGCTCCTTGGCCTGCTTTCATGTCGAGGTCTGTTGTTTTAATCCATGAGGTCGACTCAGCGGCACAGCCTGACCTTCAGCAGACAGACACACACTGGCTCGGCTTTGGTGTCACAGTTCAGGAGGTTTTTGGCAGATAATGAAAGGAGAGATATAAAATACAGGGCGTCCATGAAGCCCCTTGACAATTTAAAAAATGTATTACAAAGGCAATTGATGAGATATCTTAATGAGATTTGTTCTATGTACTTAGTAGTTATCAAAGTTGTTAATCACATTGCATTTGTGTATTTCAGGTACCCTGTTGATGAAAGAGATACTATTAACCCTTCTGCTATTGGCACCATAGGAGAGGAAGGGTTAACATTAACAGTAGATGATAACTACTGAGTACATAGAACAAATCTGGTTAAGATATCATATCATATAGTAATGAAAAATAACCAGTTCATGATAACTCAGTAATTTTTGGTAATTACAATAATATTTGTAGCTTTACTTTTACATGAGCACTGGTGTTTTTGTTGGTTTTTTATATTTAATAAAGAATATTTGGATGTTAGATACATATTTTTTTAAATCAAAACTGTCATAATTATACAAGTTATGTCAATTCAAACAAAAAAATCAAAGTAAAATGCTTTATTTTACAGTTACATGTCAATGATTGTGTCAGATTTTAGTCATTGTATTGAATTTAACAATTTCAGCTTTGAAATAATAAATACATAATTTTGAAATTGCCATTAAAATCATGGTACATCCTTATTCACCAGTACAGGTTTTTCATGCACTTTTACATTGGACATGCACATGTCATCTTTGTTTGTCATTCTAAAAGTGCAGGAATCATTTGTAATATGAGCAGAAAAGTAAAATGTGAAGCCCCAGATATATATATTTATTTATTTATTATTTTATCTGTGCACTGCCAGCTGTATTCATGATTTCCTGAAATGAGAATAATAATATTTATGTCTGTCTTTCTCTGTTTGTAGAACTCGTAATCTCTCCGGTGGTTCTCCAAGACCTCGACACACCAAGAAGATCCACTTCATCAAAAACATGAAACAGTACGACACAAGAGGCAGCAGGTGGGATACACACACACACACACACACACACACACACACACACACACACACAAAACACACTCTGTTGATAGTGGTTGTCTGTATCCTCAAAATATAACTTTAACATTAAAAAGTAAAAGCAGTAATATAGACTCTTTTGTCCAATCCTGCTTCATGTCTGTTAAGGTCAGTAAAGACGTTGTGGATTCACTCTTTAAGATGTTACTTAACATGTTTGCATCATTTTTTTTTTTTTAATAGGTGGATATTTTTAACTTCAGATATGATAAAGTTTCAAGGTAAAAGTTTAAAATAGCTCACATCACATTGTTCCACTGATGCAACCAGACCTGAGTGTAGACAGTGTTTAGCACTGCGTTGATCCCTCCGGTCCACAGCGTGTGGACGGACAGGACAGCAGGGTTCAGCTTTAGATGTCGCTGATCGTCCTGTTACATTCAGAGTCCATCAGTTTGATTCTTCAGACCAGCTCTGAACACCGGATGCTGGGACTGTTGTTCTCAGCCTTCAGTGGCTTTTTTTTTTTTTTAATAAGCGTGCTGGGAGCCATGTTGTTGGCAGTAAGTCACCATTGTCTGACAGCGGACTGATGAGGTGGTCCAACATCCAATTAGAGCACCCCCTGAACACCTCTCTGTGTAGCTGTAATAAAAACCTTTAAAAGAGACTCTCTGATATTTATAGTTCTTGAAATTAATGCTTGTTTGTTGGTCTCGTTGCATGTCCCAGAGGTTAGTACTGGTCTTTCCATGATGGCTCTGTAACCACTAACCTTTACACATGCAGACGTGTGCAGCAGAAGGGAAATTACGCGCTTAAGTTAGCTGGAGAAATCTGGACTGTGTCATTGTGTTCTGCTTAATTCTTCCTCATTGTATTCTATTCTTGTCTTTCCTTGCCAAGTGTATAAATTAAGACCTCTGGGTCAAAGAAACACAGGACTACTCACCGGATAATAATAGACTGACGGGTGATTGCTTTAAAATAGATGCAGCTAAGAGCACCGGAGCTGCTTGTAATTCAGCCGAGTCACTGTGTCACAGGAGGAAGAGTCGCTTCCAGAGAAAGGTGGATGTGAGAGCTCTCCTCCGTCACAGCTGACAGTGGAGCCTCAGGGGCCTTGTTTGGGTCATGAGAGACTTTCAAAAGTTCATCATGAGGTCACCAATAAAATTGCTTCCAGCAAGCCTCAGCTTCCAGTTGTGCTGCTGCTGTTTCTCACTGTAGTAAAAGTACTGCAGTACAGTTGCATGGATGGATGCTACATGAAGTGATAATTCAATTAGAAATATTAGATTGGATTATTATAATAGATTTTCATTTGTGACACCTTCCTGTGATATATTTTCCTTTGTTATTTGTTAATATTTCTACATAACAATATGAGCCTGTTGTATGAGAATATGCTGGATGTTTACACTCCTCATAAATTTCTAGCTCAGCAGATTAACCTCCGGGTTAGTGGTTCAGATCTCAGAGGAAACATTGTTTTTCTTGAAGGTGATTATGGAATAATGTGCCCCCGGTGTTTCCAAATGTGTGGTGATAAATGGATGAGTGGAGTGGACGGACTCCCCCGGCAGAGTCACGTTTCCAGCAAATCTGTTGTGATGCTTCTGCTGTTTCCACTGGGCTCCCTGGTGACTTCCTGCTCCTCACTTTCCCATGCATCATGGGGAACATGCAGTGTATGTGTGTGTATTTGTGTCTCTCTGTAAGCACACACACAACCAACAACAGCATTAAATTCAAACTCCTAATCTGTCTCATGGGATGATTAAAAGTGAAGAAGCAGCAGTTTGTCCAAATTAAAGTAGTAATGATTTTTTTTTATGCTCTCTGTAATATCCAGTGTTACCACCTATTCAATTTCCTACAGAACTCCTCTGTCTACCACTGTGCACTTTGTAGACCCTGTTTTTGTTTGTCCCCTCTGAACGATAAATTACTTTGTAGAAACGGTTACATCCTGAATCATGTTTTACAGCCACAGGGTGAGGCTGCTTTGCTCTTTATTGATTCTGGGATTAAAGGCCAGTGGATTATTTACCCAGTTGGATCCTCATTAAAAAGGTGCTGTGTGTTTAGCCAGGATCATGTCATGCCTGTAAAAATAACCACATTGTTTGGATTAAGTGTGTGTCTTCTTCATACGTTAATCCCAGTGTGACTTTAAGGACCTGTTCATCTGATGTCACAGATCAGTGTGGGACCAGTGTGGACTGAGATGAAATCAGGGCTTCTCGCATCACAGATCAACCGGATCATCTCAACTTAGACTTTACAAGAATTGAAGTTACAATACGTGGTACTCACAAGACATAATGTGATGACTATTTAAACCTGGGGTCAGATGAGAAGATCACTGTTCACTGTTTACCAGCAGCTTGGAGAGATGAGGGCTGAAAAGTAGGATTCAGAAATCCACGATGAAGAAGAATCCAGACTTGGCCTTGTCTGTACATCTTGGCTTTATTTGGTCTAGCCAGGTCTAGGTAATCTAGATAAATGCACGTTCTCAGCTCTGAATCTCATATACACAATACAACATGCAGTGAAACTCTTTTTGTCACAATGCAACAAGGCAGCCGTTTGTTCAGTGTCTTTCTGAAGGACACTTCAACATGTGGACAGCCGGAGCGAGAGATCAAACCCCAAACCTTACAATTTGTGGACGACCCGCTCAACCAGCTCAGCCACATCTGCCCTTTAAGATCACAGGTCCATCACAAATGTAGTCACCCTAAAATGCAGAAGTGCCGCGCTGCATACTTCACACTCAATGAGCACACAAGGTGAACAGTGGAAGGTAATGTGTTTGATTACAACACTAACCCACATACAATCAAAACTTGATCCACTGTGTAGGTTTTCTTGGACTGAATGATTGTAATTTGTTGATTTGTTAAAGGATTCATTCAGTCTGTTTTGCTGCTTCTAAGCAGAGGACAAATAACCTTGGTGGAAATTTAGAAAACACTGAATAAATTAGCTTTGGGCTTGCTCCTTTAAAGCTTTATTTTATTTGCTAATTTTGTTTAATCCAGGTTATATAACTACTTTGGTAGATTTACTGCTCGCCCTGCCAGTGATTTCATTAAGTGTACAGCTGGTTGGTACCTCAGTCTGATTTGGCTAAATGTTAAATTGGACGCATTTGCATCTGTTACTCTGACTGTGTCTCAGCATCGTCTGTGCTTAAGGATTCACTTGTCTGGGAAACACGAGGTCAATGATTCGAGGTCTCCCACTGGCTGCATATTGGACTCGTATCTCACCAACTGGGAGATAAGTGTGTATGTTTTCGCACACTATGAATCATCTTCCAGTCTCTTTGCTTCTTGAGCCAAAGATAATGACTGTAAACATTTTCCTCTTGGGAGAGAAACCAGGCAAGCAACACAGCAGTCTGTGCTCCACTCGGGTTTAACCTCCAGGGGAGCAACAGTAAAAAAATAAAAAACACACTCTACCTTATTATAACCTGAGTCAAGGGTAACAGGTTTAACTCGGCTCAATTAGGGGAGTTTGAAGTGTTGTTATTAGCTTGGACTTGATTCTTTGTGTTTTATCTGGCATGAAGGCTGCGGCTCGTCGAGGACTTCACTGCCCACCTCAGCAATGTTGCAGTTGAATCCTGCTGCAACCGGAGAGACGTCTTCACAACAAACTCACTAATGTGTGTTTCTTTGTCTGTGTGTTGTTGTTTTTTTCCAGAATCGTGCTGATCTGTGCAAAGAGGTCCCTGTGTGCTGCCTTCTCTGTTCTGCCCTATGGAGAGAGTTTCTACCTCAGGTAATCAACACACACCAGCACATGTACACACCTTTTGTCCCAGAGGAGAAAGTCAGCTGGACACAGACTGGAGGAGGAAGAGGAGGAGGAGGAGGAGGAGGCTGTGGAGTCTCCTCAAGTGAAAAGAAATGAAAGAAGAAGAGAAGCAGAGGAGGAGGAGGAGGAGGAGGAGGAGTTGTTTGTCAGGAGGAAGAGAGGTTTAGATTTTGATTTTCCCATGTGTCTCAGAGCCCCCTGATTTGACCTTTGACCTGACTGGCTGATGACACATATGAACTCTGACATTTCCACACATAAACATCCACATAGATCCAGACTTGGCTTTTCATAGAGACATTTACAGAAAACACGCACAAGCTAAAACTTGAAAATACACTGTAACTGCTATGTAAACCAATCCTAATCCCTTTTTCCTGTGTGTTCTCACACACACACACACACACACACACCTTCCTGTTTTTCTCATGCACATTATGGGCAAGCAGTTGATACAATAGCTAATAAAGTAGCAAGGGAAGCAGGTACAACAGCAAATACTAATCTGTTGTGTACACACAGATTATTATAAACAGTCACACCTAATTCCCTCTTTGTTTCTGCCTTGCACAAGTACACACTTACATACACATAAACACCACACAGGGAAGTGAGCTCAAACCACACACTTCTGTCTTGTAGCTCAGGCCCTGGTTTAAAACTGAGAAAGTTCAGTGTGCTCAGCAGAGCGTGTGGATGTGGTGAGACGTGACCTTTGAATGTCTCTAAAGTTCAGTGCTACTTATTTGTCTGTGCTGTTGGCTACAAAAGTATGAAAATTACAAAAATTGCAATATGTTGAAGTCCAGAAATCTGAAGATCCAATAGCAGCCAATTAAGTTACAGAAAGAACTTTCACAGTGCGAAAGCCAAACAGTTTCTCTTTGAAGATGGTGCCAGAGGACAGAGCAGAAGTGGTCGAAAGAAAATTAACCAAAAGTCGTTTGGATAATTGGTTAATTTGACCAATTTTTCAAGTAAAACTACAAAGAAGAAACTGGTTCAAGCTTTTCTGCTTTCTCCTCACATCTCTCATTTACTTCTCCATAGTAATAGTAACATAAGCATCTGTAGATTTGGAACATTATCAACTTTAGGACATAATTGTGAATAATTTTCTCGTTTTTTTTTTAGGCAAAATGACTAATAATACTGGAAAAAAGTTGAATATTTGTATCTTTAGAGGAGAAGTTGTGTGGAAAGGAAAGTGTTTTTCCTGTGGGAATAGACTATAAATGAGGTGATGTTTTCCTTCACATGTGTTCAGTTATAAATTGTGTGAGGTTTTTTTCCACTTCTCAGATTGTGAGGACTTGCTCTGTCACAGTCATTAATAAATTCATTGTAGGACAAAAATAGATCACTATTAAGTCCCTTTCTCGTCTTATGTGTTAAGAATAGATTGTTACAGAAACAAAACTAATTTATGGCCTTGATACGTCACATTTCTAAAACAATCCACTTCCCTTTCTACAAGATCAGTGTTTATGATTCCTAACAACAGCCAATGATCTGTGACTAATTCCTGCTGCCGCATTGTTCGATTCTGATTCATCATATTGTGAGTTTTTGATCTGAACCGTCCTTCATTTAAATTCCAGTAGGTCAACCTGCTGCTCGGAGGATTTTCTGTTTCAAATGTTTGGATGGGTTTCCTGATATGAGATAGAGATGAAGTCGATAGAGAATAGGAGAAAATTTAAATTCCTCCAGGATGACGGTGCACCTTTTCTGTTTCAGATGTGTTTTGAGCTGTGGGTTTGTGAGCATTTAGATCTTTTTTGATCTCACAGTTAACTCAGGCACTTTCTCTCTGTCTGCAGTGATCCTACGTTAAACCACCCCAGGAGGAGACACTCCTCTGGAAACATCTCCACCACTCTGGAGATGCTGCCGGGGCTGGAGGGCTTCCAGCTGGAGGCCTACGGCAGGGTACATATCTGCACAACCACACACACACAACTATACACACAGGCAGATAAAGGTCTTAATGAGTTTCATGTATTCAGATTGTATAACTCTGTCCCCTCTCTGTTCATCAGTCAGTGTCGTACGCCCAGTTCCTCTATCCCACTAACGCTCTGGTGAGGCAGAAGCCATCGTCCACCAGTGACCTGACGCTGCAGATCCCCATGTCCAGGAGCACGCAGAGCATGCCGAGCAGGAACTATCCACCGCCTAGCCGACTGAACGGCACTGTGGGGCTGGACCTGGGCAATAATTATCACAGTAAGTTAACAAACCTTGGGTCTGTTCAGTTCGCAGCAGTTTTGGTGTTACAGTTTTGTTTTGATGGTTTACTCCATAATCATCAGTCTCTGAGTGCAGTACAAAATGATACATCAGGACTTCAGTGATGTCAGGATATCATTACACAGCTGTCAAGCTAATTTGAAGTGAAACATTTGGACCAGGAAGTAAAGGCAGGAGGGGTAGGACAGTAACTGCAGGGAGAAAAGACTGAAAACACAAAGGAAGAGAAACCAAAACACAAGACGCAGAATGAACCTAGACAGAGTTGTTGCAGCTGTGTGGGAGCATCATCCTTTTTATATTTTGAGCCCGTGTGTGTACGTATGAACACCCTGTGTGTCACATGGTTTATCTTTCACCACACACACACACACACACACCCCCACAGTGACAGGGCCCTGTATTACCCTCTAAACCCTTCTTTCTAATCCAGAACCTTTCATTAACACAACACAGCTGTGTGTGTGTGTGTGTGTGTGTGTGTGTGTGTGTGTGTGTGTGTGTGTGTGTGTGTGTGTGTGTGTGTGTGTGTGTGTGTGTGTTATTGTGCACGTTGATATCAGGTTTATATATTTAACCTCTTGGTGACGTATGTCTTCAGTCTGTGATGCTCGGCTCTCAGAGCTGCCAAAACTCATGTGACTAATGTGACATGCAGCCTGCAAAGCGACTGCCTGTGAGCTCCGGCAGGTTAAACAACAATGTGTAACATGCATTGAAGGTACCCTGAGATGTTTTGCTTAGCCTGCTGTTTGACAATTGGTGGCAGCAGTGCACCAACAAAGGCGAGGATGAAAAAGACTGCTCGCGAGGGAAAATGGATGTAACCACCACATGATGAAAATGAGGGAAGACATTTATTCACCATCCTTGTTCAGCCTCAGGGAAACACACACAAAGCTCTTTGGTGATGTTTGTTTACAGGAAAACTCCACAGGACACTTCTGAATAGACATATGATATGAAAATAAATGGAGCAAGCAGAGTTTCACCATTTCCCTTCAAAACGTTGTGCTAAGGCAAGTGTAGCTTTCATGTAGCAAGTAGTGTAGCTTGGCGAATTGAGGCGATTTATTGATCTGACTCATCAGAAGTTAGCAGACTCATCAGGAGGAGGGGATGACAACAATAGTAAATAAACACAGAAGTAATTAAAGTCAAAAGAGGGTCCCTTTATATTTAATAAGAAAAATTATTTAAACTCAGAATTAACAAGTTTTCATATGGTCACAAAATGTATACAAAATAAATGACTCTTTATTTGTAGATATATTTTAGACATGAGTGTGCACAGTTTTGATGATGTACGTACATTTACTTAGATTGTAGACACATTTTCCTTCATGTGTTTAATTTAGAGAAAAAACACTAACCTGTGACAAAGTTATGATTTCTTAAAGCTTTTGGGGGTTTTCTGAAATTATGGGAATTTTTCCTTCCTCTGATCTTGCCCAAATTGTAATCATCCTAATACCCTATATCTCTAAATAAATAAAAACATTGAGCTCTATTCAGTAGTTTTTCCATAATGTTGCTCAAAGACAAATAAACCAAAGCTGATGAAAACATCACCTCCTCGGTGGAGGCAATAAACCACCTAAACGCTTTGTTGTGAAACTCTGATGATTAGACTGCTGATTATTCAAGGACAGGCTCATCCGTCAGTTGTCGCATGTGTGTTTTAGTGTGCAAGTGTTTGCATGTGTTTATGTACTTTCATCCCCTCAGTTTTACTTCTTTGATTAAAGGGGAATATACTTGTGAATTACTGTAGTTTTAATGACTGTGTGTGTGTGTGTGCTGTCCAGGTCTGGAAGATGTGACCGACTACGACCCCAACCTCCTCAGTGACCCCCAGTGGCCTTGTGGGAAACACAAACGGGTGCTGATCTTCGCCTCCTACATGGTAAGAAACCAAAAACTTGCTTTAAGTGGGTGATGTACCAGAATGTTCATGTTGATAATGAGGAACCTTGCATGCAGAGAAATAAATCACAGATTCTTGTATTTGGGAGGAACAGCACCAGGCGTCTCCTTCACACTCCTTCCAGAGCTCCGCAGGCTGTTTAACACCTTTAATGAGCTTTGTGTCAGTGGACAGATGGTCCTGCTGCACTAATACACTTTAGTTTTAGGTCTGCAGGACAGTGAGCGTAGAGCTGTAGCTTGATGTCAGTGATCTTTGTTACAAGCTCAAGCTGTTTTCTCTCAGGGTCATCTCGCGCTTTATCTAGTGTCTTATTGCAGTTGTTTCTAAAAATGGACACACGCTGTTTATCACTCTGAGTTTAAATCAACTCAACAAGACACGTTTTGATTTGGCAGTGACTTAGCAAATATTTAACCTTTATCAAAATCTGATCTTCATTCATCAAGCAGTGTTGTAGAAGCACAGGTTGCACATTTTCTCTGCTAATACCGAGTTATTGGGACTTATTCTTTGCAACTATAAAAATTATGGAGTTTGATGAGCAGCTTTTCCAAACATGTTGATAATAAACTACCTAACTGTAGTCTTCAATAGCAGGGCAGTTGTTGGTGGTTTATAGATCAGTCTAATCAGGTCAGCCCCTGGAGGTATGTGGATGAGTCAAAGCATCATGGCCACCTCGTCCTAATCTGCTGTGGATGTTGCACCAACACAACCTCGATCTGCCGTGACAGGGACTCTGCAACATGTGTGAAGGCTCGCAGCTCATTCTTCAGGTCCTGTGTGGCCACCTCTGCAGACCAACAACAAGCTTTACTCTGACTCAGTTGTGTAGTCACAACAATTTGGTCCTTGTCGGAGTTGCTTAGATGTTTACACTTGCTGCATCCAACACGTCGATGAAGAGAACCAGCTCTTCAGTTAACGTCTAATGCATCTCGACGTGTGCGTAGTTACGAGATAATCAATGTTATTCACTTCATCTGCGAGTGGTCACAATTCTTTGGCTGTCTGCTGTACGACGATAACACCAAGTTAATAATAAGAAACAGTATGTGAATCAGAAAGTCACAGTTTCTGTAGTTTTCTTTGAAAGTTTCATCCTGATTACAGCGTGAAGTCTAAAAATTACAACCACACTTCTGCAGGATTAAGAGCACAGCTTGATTAAACTTGACCACAATTTTAATTTCCCATGTTCTGAGAAACTGGAATAAAGCAGCAGAATGAAAAACTGAATGAGAGACAGACAGAGAGCAAATAAAGAGAAGCCAGAAGTGAAGGGAAGAAATAAGGGGAGAGGATTATAGGACTCTGAGAACTGAGAATAATCACCACACACACACACACACACACACACACACACACACAGAGGGCTCTTTTACATCAACATAATTATCCTATAGGCAGCAGCTTAGTTTTATCCCTCCTCTGGGATGAAATAAAATGTACGGAGACACACACACACACCCACACCCACACACACACACCCACTATCATGCTGTTTAATTCATCGGAGAAGATTACTGTTGAGGTGGGCTGCTTTGTCACTGATCTGACTGCAAGTGTGCGTGTGTGTGCGTGTGTGTATTACACAGTGTGATTTCACCACCTACTGTGAATGTCAACTCTCACCTAACCTACAGAACAGCTTTAAAATAGATTGGGTCAGGATTTCCACCACACACAGTCTCACAGTGTGCATAAACCATGACCAATGAACACGCCACACAGTGCTGTGGGTTTGGAGAGGTACATGTACTGTGACAGAATGTTGTAGATTATTAAGTAAATTGATTTTTTTTATTGTAAATTACAGGAATTTTACATAGAAATCATAGAAATCCGTAGAAGAAATATTCATATGTAAAATGCCTTCACTCAAAGGAATGTGGTGTCTGTACTTTTGAAGTGTGACAAAATTTGGTTTCTGTGTGATCAATGCAGGAAAGTACCTTAATTTTGTTAAACTTTTAATGTAAATACAACTTCATTCATACAAAATATGGAAAAAATGTATTATAATGTATGTATGATGATTGAAAGTGTGGATTTTTAATTGAGGTCAACTGGAGCCAGCACCTAGTGGCCATCAGTGGTATTAGACTTCTGTATTAGCCTCCTTTTTGAGACCTGGTGGCTACATTGTACAGTCTGAGTAAAAATACTTTAACTGCATTATCACAGTTTGATGTAAAACCAGAGGAGCACCTTTAAAATGTGTTGTACAGTTTACAGACAGGCAGCCCGTGGAGAGATCGTATGATGTGTGCACTCAGTTCAGTTTTAATGAGGATCCTGGCTGCACTGTGTTGAATCAGCTGCAGTTTGATCCGGCTCCTGATTACGCTGCGAGCAGTCATTACACTACCTGAGGTGACTGTAAACAAAGGCGTGAATGAGTTTGTCACGGAGAATTGGAGTGGTCTGTGCAGTCATAAGAGAATCACACAGAGAAATATTTACACCTTCAGTGTTTACTTCCTCATGAGATCATTTACATTCACCAGCCAGTGTTTGACATTTAAATGTCTTTGCTTACACTTTAATGCGACTTCACATCTCTTCTTTCCTCTGTTTATTCATTCTTCTCTTCTTCTTCTTCTACTCTTTTTTCTGGTTTCTCCATTTTCTTTCTCTTTTATTTTTCTTCCCTCCTCCAGACGACAGTTATAGAATACGTCAAACCATCTGATCTGAAGAAAGACATGAACGAGACTTTTAAGGAAAAGTTTCCTCACATCAAACTCACCCTCAGCAAAATACGCAGGTAAACTAAAGACTAAATGCTGTAAAGGACTGAAGGATTGAAGACTAAAAGGACTAAAGCTGTACCTGCTGTCTCTGACTTCCTGTCTCTGTCTCTGTCTCAGCCTGAAGAGAGAGATGAGAGTGGTCGGGGAGGACTGCGGCCTGCAGCCCGTCACCATCGCGATGGCGTTTGTCTACTTTGAGAAGCTGGTGCTGCAGGGTCGGCTCAATAAACAGAACCGGTACGTTAACGTCTCATCCTCGTACCACACAACAGCTGCATCTGCATGATTTTGCTCTTCATCAGCTTCACACCGTGCTGCTGATTATGCGTTAGTCTTCAGCAGAGTAGGTGACGATGGAACAGTGACAACTAAAATAATTCTGACCACAGTCGGTCTCGGGAGTGCGATCTGATTGGTCAGACACTCAGAAGACTTTCCAGTGGTGCTGACTGGAGTATTGTGCTACACTTGTGACTCATTTATTCAGCTCAGATCCACTCCATGATGTTTGCTTCTGGTTGTTTTCTTTCCTGAACCACAGACAGAGGAGCTGTGATTGTAGTTTTTCTAACTTGTAACATGGTAATAAACAGGACGCATGTTGATAGATAGAGTTTAGATTTTCAAATGTATAACGCACGAGATGTAGCTGAGCATTTGAAGATGGATCTGTCTGCCTGCTGCTGTGCTGAGTCCACAGTGTTTGGTGTACAAGTGGCTCCCTCTTGTGTTTGTTTTGTGTTTCTTCCCATTAAAATCCATCACTTGTGGTTTATTGATTTTCTCTGTCTCACAGTCATTGTTAAAGTCCTGGAAAAATATCCCAAACCACATATACTAATCTAAAAGAGGCATCTGTGTTGAATGCAGCTGTAGTTGAGGGACAATATTTCTACATGTTATTGCTGCTTTATGTTATGTGTCTAATGTGTAATAAATATTTCTCTGAACAAAAAGTAGACCCAGGCATCAGTGAGTATCATGCACTGTAACTGTACCTCCACATTACATCAGTCTTACAAATATCTCCTCTAAATCATGATCACATCTGTTAAAGCCCACACAGTGTTGAGGCTGATTCATCAGTTTGCTGTTTTTGTTTGGTCTTCAACTTCAGCAGTGTAACTAGCAGACCACAAACTGTCATCATCATTTTTTATTTATTGCTTGTGGTGTTATATTTTTTTGGGACTGTGTGAGGAAATCTCAAAGAACAGGAGACTAATGGGACGCTGCCTTCACTCTGCACAAATGTCCTGCAGCCTCAACTGTTGTTGTTGTTGTTGTTTTACAGAAAGTTGGTGTCAGCTGCCTGCATCTTACTGGCTGCTAAAATCAGCAGTGACCTCAAGAAGCAGGAGGTCAAACACCTCATTGATGTAAGTAACACACACACACACACACACAGGGAGATCATGGTGGTGCCCTTTACCTGTCGCTCAGATCATGTTGCTGTTTGCTCAGGTGTTTTTAAAGCTGTTCTACCTGAGCAGGTGGAAAATGACCTGCAGGGTCTCTGAGCTGCAGAAATGAAGACTCTGTCCTTCACGGTTACCTCATGACTGCCCTCACACACAGTCATGAACACTGTTATTAAAAAGAAATCCCGACTGCTTCAGTGGGATTATGTTATTGGAAAATTGAGATTAAAAAACGTATTACAGATTTACCCGTCTGTAGTAAGATAATAGTAATAACTCTCGATTGGTAAGAGGAAATGTCTCTGAAGAAGCGTCCACAGACATCCTGTGTAATGGAGAAGCTAAATGTATCCTAAATGCTTCTCTCTCGCATCTTTTCCTCTGTCTCTGCAGAAGCTGGAGGAGCGTTTCAGGATCAGCAGGAGGGAGCTGATATCGTTCGAGTTCACCATCCTGGTCGCCCTGGAGATGGCGCTCTACCTCCCCGAGAGTAAAGTCATGCCACATTACAGGCGGCTGGTGCAGCAGCAGCAGCTGTAGCAGCACTGCGGCGCCCCCTCTCTCTCCAGAGACTCTCAGCACCTTCCAGCTCCAACACTGTGACCGACGGCTCCTCCTGATGCCTGGCTCAAAGGCTCTGCAGAGACAACAAAGTTCAGCCACACTTTGATGGTAGTACGAACGCATTAAACAGGAAGAGCAGCAGAGAGAGCGACTTTGCCTTCTCTTGTAACACCAAAGTGATGCCCCACTGTGATCGACGGTTCAGCAGCAGGACCGGTGGTCAGATTCATCACATCATCACAGGATTTCATCTTTAGCTCTCACTCGTCTGGGTTTTTAAAATGTCTCACTCACCTTTACAGAGATTTTAGTCACAGTGACTCCACTGAACAGAAGATGGATGTGCAATTATCCAGCTATCCTTTAATAATCATCAGGTGACCATTTGAACAGTGAAAGTTTAGGTTTCTTCTCTTTGTTGCTGTCCTTCAACTGCAGCTCCTCATGAAGATACTACAGAGGGATTTTATTCAACAATAAGTTTGGACGGTTTCCACTTCATTTGTCTCACTCAGACAAGATCACACTTGGACTACTTTCCTGAACATTTCTTCACAGCCGGCATGGACAGGAGGCATAAATACAACCTGCTCCAGTCTGCACCTGAGCATCTGACTCCTGCTTCAAACCTGAGGAGCTGTCCACCTGACCTGACTCTGACCACAGCAGCTCTGCTTTGCTGTGTCAGACATTTAAAAACAAACCAAACGTGACCTAAACACACTGCTTCCACATGAATAAAACCTTTATCCCTGTAGCAACGCAGGTTGGTTTGGGAACAAAAAGGACACAGTATGAAAAATGAAACCTTTATGAATTCAAGACCAGGCCAAAAGTCAGAAGAGGGGCACAGCACAGTGGAGGGATTTTCCTTTTCTCCAGACCTCTGTGTGCTGTTGATTTCCTTTTTTTAGTGAAGTGGTGTTGAATCAGTGTGACTGGACTTAGTTGAAGTCGCCTGGATTTCTTGTTATTTGGACCTGGATGACTGAGCGTGTTCGTACTCCTATGCTGAATCATGAGGTTTGTGCATTGTGCAGTGATTTTACTGCAGGGAAGGTTTTACCAACATCTTCATATTTCTGTTATTAATTGAAGTAACTTGGAATCAAGGCAATACAATTACATCTCTTTCTCATAAATTCTCAGGACATGAGGGGAAATTGTTCCAGCACTGTGGTGACAGTAGTTTCCACTGGTTTTTACATATCAGAGATCTTCTCCCTTTTTGCTGAAGTCTGAACCTTCCTCCATGTGGTCCTGATGTCACTGAGTTTTCTCTGAACTGCTCACCTGTTTGTTGACAACATGAACACCCCCTCCCTCTCTTCTGGAGTCTGATGTACTTGTCAGACGAAGGTTTTCTGGGATATTTGTTGGTATCAGCCGGTCGCAATGAGCTGCAGTGAGAGAGTATTAGATGTTTAAGTGCCTTGCCTAATGGCACCTGAAGTGTGGTTGTTGTGAAGAGGGTTCATTCTTTAGTCTTCCCATAGATTTTTTTTTTAGTTTGTTTTATCCTTTGGATCCAGGGGGTGTATTTTGACTTTGGTCCTGCTCTCATGTTGTCGTCCTGTCTTCTGCTGCTGGCTCTGGTCACACAAGGAGAAGTGAGTCATTTTAAACAACAAGTCTTCAGGTCACAGTAAAACCAACACTGATGTCATCGTCTGTGCTGCTGTCAGAGCAGCCTGTGGCCACCAAAGGAAATACAACTGTGACCCTGAGAAATGACTTTCCTTCTCCATTAGTTTACGTCTCTGAGGAAACATTAACACAGGACCTGCTGTCCGTCACTGTCTGCAGTTCAGCTCGTCTTTTCTCCATAAGAGAGAAAACTTTCACAACTTCTATGGACAGAAGTTCTAGACCAGGGGTGTCAAACTCATGCCATGGAGGGCCGAGACCCTGCAGGTTTTCTTTCCAGCCGGCTCCTACAGCAGGTGATCTTGATAATCAGCACCTCCTTCAATTTGAGGGAAGCAGCTAATCAGTGAGATGAGCTGCTGGAGAGATGTTGGAAAGAAAACCTGCAGGGTCTCGGCCTCCATGGCACGACTTTGACACCTGTGTTCTAGACACAGCCGGGTGGTGGAGGGGATCATGTTCAGTTGTAGGAGGATCTCATGTCTGATTATTGCAGATGATGTGGTCCTCTTGGCTTCATCGAGCAGCGACCTCCAGCTCTCAGCCGAGTGTGAAGAGTCTGGGATGAAGAACAGCACCTGCAAGTCTGAGGCCATGGTTCTCAGCCAGAAGTGTTTATTGCCTACTCCAACTTGGGGAGGAGTTTAAGTATTCCAGGATGTTGTTCACGAGTGAGGGTAGGATGGAGCAGGAGATCGACAGGCAGATTGTGGAGGCATCGGCAGTGATGTGGATGCTAAACTGGTGAAGAAGCAGCTAAGCCGGAAGGTAAAGCTCTCAATTTACCAATCGATCAACGTTCCAACCCTCACCTACGGTCATGAGCTTTGGGTAATGACCAAACAAACAAGATCCGCAGATACAAGCGGCTGAAGTGAGTTTCCTCCACAGGGTGGCCGAGCTCAGCCTCAGAGATGGGGTGAGGAGGTCAGTCATCTGGGGACAGGCTTGGAGTGGAGCTGATGCTCCTCCACGTCTAGAGGAGCCAGCTGAGGTGGTTTGGGCACCTGGTGAGCATGTCCAACAGGGAGGAGCCCTCAGGGCCGACCCAGGAGACGCTGGAGGGATTATATCTCTCGACTGGTCTGGGAACACCTCTCCCAGACGAGCTGGTGGAAGTGGCTCATTAGAGGGCTGCCTGGGCCTCTCTGCTGAGGCAGCTGACCCCCGACCAGGACCTGGATAAGCAGAGCACAACAAGACAAGACGTGTTTTCTGTACAGCTGTCCCAACAAGGTGGATGTTCATGGGCTGTGTTGAATAAAAGAAGAGGCGAGCTGAATCCCATTGATATTTAAGGTGGAAATTTTTAAATTAAGATGGTGATGGTGTCGATTTCTAGATGCTTAATTACCAGGATAAAACTATTAGTTGTTTGATAACCAGCAATTATTCTGCTAATCAATCAGCTGTTGGTGTCTTTCTCTGACGCATCATCGACCACATGTTTAATCAGTAATGAAAGTAATAATCATTACATGTATTTACATCAGTGCTCGGGGTGGACAGACTGAACCAGGCTCACTCTCAGTACAACACGGCTGTAATGGCTAACAGCTGTTTGTGGACACTGACACAGGAAGTACCACCTCGTTGTGGTCGACTGCACCGACATTTCTCATGTTCATCAGAAGGAAGTCGCTGTGGCTGCAGACCTCCACATCACGGCTACCAAAACCCTGTCCGTGAATGACCTCCTTTAGAAAAACATGTCGATCATTATTTATTGTTTTTATTCCATCATAAAGGGACAAATATTTAACCAAACCGAGGCGTCTGACAGGAGGTTTGTGGCTGTTGTTCCTCCAGTAAAAACTGTTACTGGTGACCCTGCTGGAGTCAAAACACCAGCACAGACACTTCCTGTAGAGCCTCAGTTGATTTTGCACTTTGCCTTTCAGCTTCACAATCCTGAATCTTTATTTTATCACTAATGAGTAATAAGGGTAATATTTTTCTACATGTGAAGTATCTTATTGTAATATTGTATGTTGAGAAATGTCACTGAAATTTATTTATTGCTAATAATAATTCTCCAGATGAAGAATCATGTGTGTGGTGTGACCATGGACCCTGCACGAGTCCTCATCATAGACTTTACCTGAGAACTTTGAGTTCAAACATGATTCTTCATCTTGAGATTTCACATCGAGGTTCTTCCACTGATTTATCTTCTTTCGTGTGTTTAGAGACTTTTGTCGAGGTTCGTCTACACTTGAACGTTGGAGCAGGAGAGATGTTATGCACAAGTTCTGCAACACGACCAAAACATTTTCTAACAAACTGAAGAGATTTCAGATGGAGGGGGATCGGTTCTGATCTTTAGATGTTGCTGTTGATTGCATTGCATTTATACCTTGCATTAACATTCATCTGCCTGTTTTCTGATGAGTTATCCAGCTGCATGTTAATACCAGGTGTCAGTGAATGCAAAGAGGTGTGGAAGGAAACAAGCAAGATATTCTGTGTTCATGTTCTTCCCCAAAAACTCCTCAAATATTACATCTTTAAGAAACAGCAGTAATTGCTTGTTAATTCCATTTACTATGATTTTTTTTGTTATACATTTCAAACTATCATGGTTTAAATTTCTGTACAAAACAAACATTTGGAAACTTGTGTTACAGCAAGTATGAAGTGTACATTTACTGTCTATAGTGAGTGATTTGTTACATTGATATGGAGAAAACCTACTTTACCATGTAACACTGACCCTAACTCTGCAGAAGTGAAAGCAGAGTCAGTGTTTACAATGAGAGTTTACACAGTTAGATCCAGGTTAACAAGTTTGCAGTGTCCAGATAATACAGCTGGAATAAGATGGTATTGGTCAGCAGAACGTAAAAAGTACACAACTGACTAGTCCTGGGTTTGGATGTTAGTTTAAGGTCTGTGCAGGACTTAAATTTCAAAACTCTCCTCTTCAGACTTGTTTCTCTCCTGCTCCAAAGTCGGTGAAGAAAACTCCACCTTCTGCAATTTGCACTGAGACGCCTCCGAGCAGAGTCGTATATTTCAGCTGTTTCCTCGGTGGATTCAATGAAAAGGGGAAAGTAAAACTTTGAGAGCAGCAGCAGCACAAGACAATAAATATAAGACTCTGCTCGAGGGTGAAACATGTTTTTAAAAAAGCACACAATCTTCCAAAGTCATTTTCTCTACATTAGAGATTTGTGATATTGATTCTATGCAGCTTTTATTCTGTCAGCTGACCTTCATCCTCCTCCTCCTCTTCCTCTGTGTGTTTACCTGTAATGTGCCACAGCATTGATTTTTACCTGTCACTCTTATTTAAACTTTACATTCACGTTTTATTTAGTTTTATATTTTATTCTTTAAGCACTGTAAGAATCTAAAGGGAAATATTTACTACCTGTTTGTCTTCTGTTCAGTCATTTTTATTATTAAGTTAATTCGGTGTTAAGTTAAATACGTTTTTGTACTGTGGTTGTTTTTTTTGTTTGTTTTTTGACAACACAGACGAGCCACGCAGCAGTTTGGCAGCGTTGCAGTCGAAGCATAACACAGAAATGTTATTTATGTTTTTGGTTTTGTCGGCTCCGTTTGGTATTCACTGCAAAATTGGAAGAAATGAGGGATGGAAATATTTATAAACATATTTTATAAAAGATAAAGACCATATACTGTTTAAAAACTGCCAATGTTCAAATTATTGTTACTGTCTGTTTATTTTTATTAAAGTGTTAAAATTTCTGCTGCTTCTTTTTTCCATAATATTTTTCCCCACATACATGATTTTTTATTTTTTTTTATCTGAGCAGGTTGGAAAGTAAAAGGAAGAGAGATTTGTTACAATTTAATCTTGTTGAAAAGAAATGTTTGAACTTTACATATGAAGCAAATAGACATTTATTGGGAAGTTTTTATAATCCACTGATCTGCTTTATTTCACCGCCCTCAACACCCCAACCAAATTAGTTTTACAGCACAATGAAGCATAAACACAGTATCAAACTGCCATAACAAAATATATACATTTGCACAACTGTAATACTACAAAGTTCATACAAAGTTCTTGCAACAGGAACTCACTTCACTTTCTAAAAAGAACCAAATATACCTACCTACCTACCAGAGTAACCAAAATATGTAAAGAACAGTCCACAATTTATTTCAGTGTGGAGTCTGTTCTGGTTTGATGCTAACTTTGCTCTGTCCACCTCCACTGCAAAGGTTCAGGGAGATGAGGATCTGACCACTGCATCTATCAGGGTAAAAAGTATGATGGGTTTGCACTTTCCAGACATGGGGTGTTGCATTGGATGGATCGTGTTCATTTTTTGAGTCTGAAAACTGTAATTAGCCACAAAACCGTAGAAATGGACAAAGCAGTGCAATACCTCTGATGGCCACTAGATGCTGGCTCCTAAAAACTCTGGTTCCAATAAACTTTGATTGAAAAAAATTGTCATTTTCAGTCATGAAATACTCAGTCAATACCTTTTTTCCTCAAGTTATTCTGATGCCATTAGTGATCTGGTGGTCCATCTGAGATTTAGGGACATGTCCAATATAAAAGTTGAATATTCACTCAAAACCTTGAGCTGAGGCATTTCTGTGTCCAGTAAAAATACGTTCATGTTTGGCCCTCAGTGTAATAAACTCAAGGGTTTGCTGTTCAGTCCCTGTTTATGCAAAAAAAAATAAAAAATAAAAATAAATCCATGCATTTAACAGTGGCAGAACTTCAATGACCTCCCTACAGGTCACTTGAGGAAGCCAGTGCAGCACTGCTGAAATTGGAGTAATATCCAACCTCTTTCTCATTTCTGTTTAAAGCTGAGTAGTATTCGAAATGACCACACTGCATTTTAATGAACGATCTTCTCCCATAAAATGCATTGATGAGCTTGACAACATATGAATACACATATACATTTCCTATATGACCACTTCCTTCATTGGCAAGGGTTAACCCTATACCTATACGAGAATTTCTTCTTTTTTGTGGCGTCAAAGTTGATCGAAACGTCCATGTTTTTTGTTGACTAATTCTCTCGTTTCACATCCCTTTTACACTGACCGCCAGCTGATTGCCCCTGGAGATTCCTCCCAAACGTCACAATGCAATGAACTATGGGTAATTCCCTCATGCTAAGTCTGCAAAGATGCTCACTCACGGAAAGGGCGTATGGAGGGCTCAAAAAGTCAGTGAGAGATCCCTCATGAACTCTGTGATTTGACACTGGGACAGCCCTAAGCCCTCACAGACTTTGCGGGAGCGCGCCTCAAAGTCAGTGAGTGTGTGAGTGTGGACATTGGGATTGGGCCACTGTTTTGCAAGACTCCTCGTTTTCATGAATCTCTTCAGTCGAGGTGGAGAGTGTAACGTTAGCATAACCCACAGAGCTACAATAGCCACATTCATGGGGCCGACGCCAAGAAGAATTATCCTTTAAGATGAGATCAAGTAAAACTAGCTAGCTGCTATAACAACTTAAATATAAATAAAAATGCGTTCTCACAAATAAAAGGTGTCTTTGTGTGAATTGTGTTGTCTGCCAAGAGCACAAACCATTGCTACTGCTGAGGTAAAGTCACAGTCGAGTACAGAGGTGAGGAGTCTGGGGTTTGGTCGGCAGAGCTCACATCTACCCGAGGTGTGGAGTAGACGACATTATCTGTTTTACCACAGGGGGCGCTGCTGAGCGAGGAGGAGACCCCGTTGGAAAAATCCACTTCAGTGTAATCCAGAGTTGGGTCCTCTTCATCCTGGAGAAACAAAAACAATTTGTTGTGTAGTTTAATTAATTTGTTGTCACTATTTACACACAATCTAGGAATGTATTTTCCTGCACAAAATACATCCAGTTTCCACTTCATTCAGGTTTCCTTAGCTGATAGAAATCTGGAAAAATAAGTGTGGAAAAAATAATTAAAATATCTGTAATACTAATGCAATACAAATTTTCCTTTAAAAAAAAAACAAAAAAACAGATGAAACGATAGTTTCATTAGATTGTATTAGTTTTAAAGCAGTGCACCTAAAAAAAAGAAATGTGCAATACCACCTATAGCCAGTAGAGGCTAGCTGCATAAAAACTGCCTCCAACTGACTTCAATTTAAAAATTGTCTTTTTCAGTATGAAATACCCAAAGTTCAAGTCATTCTTATTAATTATCTTTGGTCCATGTGAAAAAAAAAATATTTAAGTAAATATTAATCTTCAAAAAGGAGGATTTAGGGGCGTGGTTAGTTTTGATGGAACTCCAGTCTCATACACACTGGTGGTGTCCTCGGGCTCAAGGGTCAGATCCGCCTCCTCACTCCTCCCTTCATATCCAAATACGGTCACTTTTGGCTCCAAACAACCAACATGGTGATGTTCAGATGTCAAACTCCACAAACCAGCGCATGACTGACTGTTAGCTTCATGTATTTCATCTACAGTCTACGGTGCTGACTGACTGGCAGAGAGACTGTAGTCATATAAACTGTCTCTCCATCCATGCACATCATTACCAAGTGTTTCAAAACAGGTCTGTGAAATCCATCATGATGCTTCTGAGGTCTGATACATCAGCCTACGTGCACATATATTGTATATATGTTGTAAAATAAGTATCAATAAATTAAAAAATACATTATTATTATTGTTTCACACCATGAATCACTTACAGTTAATCCCACTCACTGCAGATCTTTGTTACAAGTATTAACAGAAACAAATTTAAACTGGTGTTAGTTACCATACATCTAAAGATATGTTTGTCTTGATACTATGTTTTATAGTGGGTTTCCTGCTTTGTTTCGTAATTGACTTTCAGAGCTTAACTTGTGGTGATCTCCTTCCTGTATTTGTTCGATTTCTTTCTGTCTGTTTGGCCGCCTACACTCACCCAGTTAGTTCCCTAAACCCTGCCTTCCTCTGTGTATTCAGTCACTGTTGGTGTTCCTTAGCTTCTCATAGACTCTACACAGAAAGAGGCGAAGCATAGGTCTCAAAATTGAGGCCAGTGTTGAAGTGCAAAAAAAAAGTGCAATACACCTGATGGCCACTAGAGGCTGGCTCCAAAAAATCTGGATCCAAATGACTTCAATTCAAATATAATTTTCAATCATGAAATACTCAATAAATATTTTTTTTCACCTGTCATTCTGATCTCATTAATTCTTCTCATTAGTGATCAGTTGGTCCATCTGAAAATAATTTCTCAATTAAGTAGATATCGGGCTAAAACAGAGGAAGATTTGGAGAATGGATAGTTTGATTGACAGGTCTGGTCTCCAATGAGAGTGGGTCCAAGGGTTAGACCCGCCTCCTCACTCCTATGGCCACTGCTGACTCCAAACCACCAACATGGCGACATTCAAATGTCGAACTCCCGGCTTCAAATACGAGTCAACAAACCAACGGGTGACGTCACATTTGCTTTGTCCATTTCTTCGTTTACAGTTTTTTTACAGTTTTTTTCCTAGAAGTTAAGTTTGATGCCATTTTGGGATTTATATTTTAATGTGTTGTTGGTTCCTCTCCTTTGTTGTGTTACCTTCTTCAGTCCAGTTTATTATGATTATCCTCACCTGTCTGTCATTGTTCACCTGCCTCCCTAAATCAGAGCTGCCTCCTCTCACTCTTTAAATCTCTATTTCCCTGTGAAAACAATTCTGTTTCATTGGTCAACTGGATAATTATGAAGCTCCTTTTCTTTTGGGAACTTTTCTGAAATGTTGCTCTCCATTGTTGTCTAATGAAGCTTAAAGAAAGTGTTTTCTGCAGAGATGAAAATGACGTCACAGTTGAACTTACTTTCTCAGGAAAGGTTACGAGGCTGTACTCATCTGTGCTTTCAACAATCTTTGGCTGGGTGTGTTTGGCGTAGGCGTAAACTGAAGACACTGTGACAGGAGGTGCACTGCTCTGTCTGCCCTCCTGACTGATCTCCTCGTACACCCGGTTGTGCTGCAATAGGAGGAGGAGGAGGAGGAGTCGAGGTTCAG
>OOFC01004874.1:1714-12418 GCA_900323345.1 Pseudochromis fuscus
CAACACATCACAAAGCCTGTGGGGGGGTGGGTGTTTCAATTTTACTAAAATCCTCCTGTTTAACTTACTTATCCATCCTTTGGTCACTGACTAGTCAGTGTTAAAGAAACATCTCTTAACTCCATTTTGATCATTTTAATGCTTTTATTGAAAGTCAGAGTAAATTCTCCTGCTTGTAAAACATTCAAAAGCAGCATAACACCTCACATCTTTTTTTCATAAGTTGCTAAAACAGACAGAAGCTGTGAAACTGGCGGCAGCAGTATTTGTATATTTCACCTGCCTTTCTGGTTCTGTGTTGGGCGCTCTGACCTTTCCTCCAGCACTCTGGAGAAAAAGTTTGATAAGCATTTAGAGAAAAAAAAAAGTGTGTTTGAATTAACTGAGCTGGATAAAATCTGACATTTGAAAGGGATCCACTTAAAGGCCAAGCAAAATGTGGAGCTGCGAGAGAAGGAAATGGATTATTCTAATGAGTCGGATGGTATTTGGAGCCACTTTTGTTTATTATTCTGACACACGTCTGTGACACCGCTGCCCTCCTGTGTGTTTGTGTGTGTCCTGTGTTAGAGGTGTGATCCGTGTGGACGTCAACATTCAGGATATCGACTTGGACCAGTGTGCAACAGGGGACAGCTGGTTCGCTGATACTCATGAGTGCAATCGCACCACCATGGAGGTAAATACAACAAAGGACAAGGAGAGAAACTACTGCTGAGCTGGAAGTGACTTTTTAGTATTTTAGGAATCAAACTGCACAAATACAAAAGAACTGATTAGTGATGTACAAATAGTTGGTTTATTACTTCTTCTATGGAAGTTATGTTTTCAGGTGTAGGTTGATGAGAAGAATATCTTAAAATCTATTAAGTGGATTTCTAAGAACAAGACTGATAATGCTACTTAGCAACTGTTAGCATGCTACCACAGTAAACTACGTTGGCAACCTTACTAAACATGACAGTCTAACCCCTGAGATGTTAGTATTTTCATAGTGAACATTTTAGCTTGTGTAGTTTAACAAAGCTGCTGGAACGTGTACAGTGCCCTAAAGCGCATTCAACAGTAAATATGAACAGAGCCATGACATAGAATGAATAAAGAAATGGACGAAGCAACCAGGGCTGAAAAATTAGGCCAATGCAGAAGTGCAAAAAAAGTGTAATACCGCTGATGGCCACGAGATGCCAAAAAACTCTGGCTCCAGTTGACTTCAATACAAAAATGGTCATTCTGACGTCATTAGTTAAAGTCAATTCTTCTCAGTGATCGGTGGTTCATCTGAAAATAATTTCATCATTAAGGAGATATTAGGTATCAGGAAGTGGAAGATTTGGGGGTGTGGTTAGTTTGATGGACTGGTCTGGTCTCCAGTGAGCACAGCATTGAGGTCATGTTTCATACACATTGGACAGTGACCTCCAGTTCAATGGTCAGACCCACCTCCTCACTACTCCTCTCTTCTTATCCAAATATGGTCACTTCTGGCTCCAAAAAACCAACATGGCCAAGTTCAAACACCAAACTCCACAAACCAGCATCATGACATCACGTTAGCTTCCTCCTTTCTATAAACAGTCTGGTATCTAAGTATTTTTCTGGAGCTAATGGATACTGCCCATTACAGAGATACCACCAAAACTTGGCTAATAGTGTTGTTTCAAACAACAAAGACATTTTTAAAATAATGAATTTTGAGGAGAATTTTTGTGAAGAATTCTCTGTCCATGTGACGATGTCTAAGGTTCGCTGTGGTCTTGTTGATTTAATGAACTCTTTAGGTATTTTTTTGTTGTTGCAGATGTATTGTGGCTGAATTAAATCTGCAGTTCAGGACTCTTGTCTCCCTCTTCTGGCAGTGAGAGTGATTACACACACACTGTCGATGTGTGGTTTCAAGCTAGGACAGTTGTAAAGTTGGAGGCAGTCTCATAGACAGTGCTGATATCTGAGACTGACACATGTGGACAGAGAAATCTTTTCATACAGATGTTTAAAACCTCTTCGTAAATTGCAAAAATTCTCTTAAAAGAGTTCAGCCATTTTTAATATTTCTGCATTGCCTCTCACATAAATCACTTGGGTGGTTGAGCAATTGTCTACACCACCTCCATGATTTCAGGTATTAATGGTTTGTTTTTGTTTTTTGTTATCTTTCGGGAAACGTACATATGCACAGTGGCAGATTTAACTCAGTACTAATGTTTTTTCAGCGTTAACAGTCTGTCCATTATTGTGAAAAGGAACAGCTCTGACCTAATTAACATGTATTAAAGACACACTGTAGTTTTTGATTTTGTTTGCCTTTAAATTACAGACAAGAAGAGTCACTGGAGTTTTTACTGTAAAACAATGTTTGCTACAAGGTCTAGGTCAAGTTCATTCACTCAATACCCTTCAAAACTTCAAAAGAATGAAAGGCAACGTCGTCTGGAAAAAAAACATTTTGTGTTGAATTACCCAGAAGTATATTTAAGTTAAGGTGATGAACAAATAGTAAATTCTATATATTCAATATTATAGATTCCATTAAAGTCCTAAATTATGTTTTGCAGTGTAGCTGGGGAGAACAATATTCAACAACAAGAGAGCATGTGACAAACTGTAGCTGCAAAAAACAGTCACACCACACGATGTGGTCATGGACCAGACCTGGAGTCCTTACAGTGCTTGAAATGAACTGTAAATTAAATATATCAAAGTTTAACTTCCCTGTAAATAAGAAACTTACCTCTTCAGAAAGAGCTTGTGGTTGAAAGCTCCCTAAGAAGTACTGTGTGCCAGACTGTGTATAAAAGACAGGTGTAGCCACCAGGTCTTGAAAGTGCAATACCATCGACGACCACTAGAGGCTGGCTCCAAAAAACTGTGGCTCCAATTTACTTCAATTCAATTTTCAGTCCTTAAATACATTTTCCACAATTATTCTGTTGTCATTCGCTAAAGTCTTTCGAACAGGGGTGCTCAATCCTGGTCCTCGGGAGCCCCTATCCTGCATGTTTTAGATGTGTCCCTCTTTCAACACACCTGATTCAAATGACCAGCTCATCATCAAGCTCTGCAGAAGCCTGATAATGATCCTGATTATTTGAATCAGCTGTGTTGGAAGAGGGCCCTCGAGGACCAGGATTGAGCACCCCTGCTTTAGAAGATTTAGGGGTGTGGTTAGTTTGACTGACAGGTCTAATCTCCAATGAGAGCATCTCTGAACTGCAGTCTACACCTTGAGCAGCGTCCTTGGGTTCAAGAGTCACTGACTCCTCCCTTCATATCCAAATATGGTCACTCAAAACAACCAACATGGTTACTAAATTACCAGACTCCTGGCTTCAAAGCAACACCAACAGACTCAGGGGTGTGGTTAGTTGGAGGGTCATTCACTGTTGAGTCTCATTCATATTGTGCAGTGTCCTCTGGTTCAAAGGTCAGACCCAACTCCTCACTCCTCCCTTCGTTTCCAAATATGGTCACTTCTGGCTCCAAAAAAACAGCATGGTGATGTTCAGATACCAAATTCCTGACTTCAAAATGTCAGTCCACAAATCCAATGCATGCCTACGTTCATGTCTTTTATACAGTCTATGTACGGCACTAACAACTGCAAGAAACACCCACCCAGTGTGATGTGCTGAAGACGTCATAATGTAGGACTTATGTAAATACTAACTTAATAGTGGACAAGCTGTTTAAATGATCTGACTCTTGGTTCTGCCTTTTGGTTACATCACATAAATCCTCTCAGAAAGGTTTAAGCTAGGTCTGTGTTCATTACTTCATGTTAGCCTTTTATCCTTCACTCATGCTTTAACACATTCACACTTCCACTCTGTCTGGTCCCATCCACTCCAGCTCCAGTTTCCCTTTTCCCTGCCCGCCTGTCTGTCCTCTACCTCTCATCTCCGTCGTCTATTTAAAGATGGCGGTGCTGCTGGGTGGCGCGCTGCGGGATGATCTGATGGATTATGGTGATAATCCAGCGCGCTGACATACTTCCCCTTTATACAGCACACTCACAGAGGTCTGAAACACAGGAGAAGAACATCCCCCCAAAAAATCCCCAAATCCACATGGCACCCTTTGTTCTGTCCTGTGCTACCTGGCTTAGAGGATTCAAACCCTGTGGTTGAGCAGAGCGTGTACTGGGTCACCCAGTCTTCATGTCCTGAGTGTGACACCTCGTTTCTTAACACGTTTTCTCTCTGGTCGCCTCGTTACGTATCATCCATTCCCAGATCTCATCTTATTTTGTGTTGGCTTGTCTTGTCCTGTGTGTTCATGCCATATCGCTTCTTGTCTTGTCCCATTATGTCATTTCATTGTCTTGTCTCACCGCGCCTCGCCTCATCTCGTGTAGGTTTGTCCTGTCTTATCTTTCGATGTCTTGTTTCATCACATCTCATTTCTCATGTAGTCTTACCTCAGTTTGTCCCATTTTATTGTTTTCTGTCACGTCTTTTCTCGCCTTGTCTATGAGATGAGACGAGACTTACTTGTTACGCCTTGTCATGTAACATTGTGTCTTGTTGGCTGATAGCCTTTCTGACAAGGCAAAGTTGGAGAAGAGCCTTAAAGAACCAAAACGTACCATCTGATCTGATCATTTATCCCATTGTCACACTTGGACCAGGTTATAGTCTGTCAGAACCAGAGTATGAGACGTATTGTCCAGCCACATCAGAAACCACGTCACTGAACCCTTTAAAACTGAATGTGTTGCCGGCGACAGTTTTGCATAAGCGACTTTCACAGAATCACAAAAACTGAATTTGAAGTTTTAGAGAAAGCACTGCATTTTACATGAATGTTTCCATGTTAAATTTGAAATTGAAATCAAAATAGATAAATAAAATGTGCAGGTGGACATTTGGAGGTTCAACCAATCAGAAAAAGGAAGGTTTTCTGATTGGGTGAACTGCTCTGACATCACATGGGCTCCACATGTGGAAGCATTGGGATTGTTGTTAAATTACACACTTCTCATTACCCCTTCTTACTGAAGAGCAACAGAGGTGGAGATTCAGCCTTGAGCCCATGTGATGTCATCGTCATGGCAGCCCAGTCCTGGCATTAGAACTGTCAGACAAAAACACTCGGTGTGTCTGAAATGTATCAACCTCTGCGTGTGTTTCTGTTCCAGTGTATATTCCTCTACCGTCTGTAAACTGTAGAGCAGTGGTCCCCAACCCAGTACCGGTCTGTGAGACATTTGTTACCGGGCCGCGCAGAAAGAATTAATGATTTATATAAATTCCATTGTATTCATTATAGTCTGAAAGCCGTTTTGTTTTGAAAAACGAACAGATTCTCTCCGACTTAACTTTCGTATGTGTCTCTTGACACGTCAATACTCTTGTCTCGGTCATGTGATCAGATACTTTAGCCAAACAAATAAGCCCGCAAACTAACGAAAACAAGTAAAAGAAACCAATCTTCTTTTAAGAGCTTCTTTGCAAAAGGGAAACATTTGGGTTGTTTTTATTCCGGTCATGTTATTTTATTTTTGCTGTATTTATCTCCCACCCACACCTTGAAGGACGGTACATGAAAATAATGCCGACATCAAACCGGTCCGTGGTGCAAAAAAGGTTGGGGACCGCTGCTGTAGAGCATATGTTTTATGACTTTCTCTCCTGTCGTGTTGCATTCAGGTGCACATGTGAGAAGGGGTATAAATAGTAAAGTAACATACAAAAAGTAGAAATGAGAATGCAATGCACCAATTTCAAAACATTTACAGGTAAAGTAGAATTTGTGCTTGGTCCTCGCTGCATGTCAGAAGGTCACATAGTTGTGGTGACCCTTCACTTTAACTTGGAGTCATGTCCGACCTCTACAATGATCAGCTCTATACTCCACCTTCCAGCGTTGTCATTCTGAATGACTATAAATGGCATTAATTTCTATAATGAGCCTTTACAGCTCATCATACAAACCACTTGTCCAGCTGTGAGAGACATATTTGACCAGAAATATAGGAAATGAGCTGTTACAACATGATGTGAATTATATTATTAGAATTTTGTTAATTGACGTTTGGGTAAAGTTATGGTTGAACCTGTGTAAAATTCAACATAGTGACATAAAAAAAAACCCAAAAAACCAAGTGTGACCAGTAAGAAGAAACTGTCCCAAACTAAAAGCAGACAAAACTTGTATGTATGACACATGTTACACACATCAAGAACATGGGAACATGGGGAACTTGGAAATTATTTGTTGTAAGTTTATTGCACTAAACTTTCAAACCTGTTAGAAACAAAAGGGCTTTCTAATTTAATTTTGTCTGATCTCTATAATAATGGTACCTTATGCTGCATTGAAATGACTGAACTCGTGAGCTCTTGAGGCAAAGTCGTGAACACTGGATGTTTACTTTAAGTGGCAACATTGTCCATAAGCTAAAGGACACTGCTGCCAGGCAACAGCTGTTGTTAAAAACCCATGAGCTAAATAGTAGCACTAATAATAATAGTGCAAATAATTCAGCAAGCTATTGAGGTATGTAAGATATGCAAAAATATAATGGAAAAATTGATAACTTTATGACTAAAGTTTTATTATGTTTACTTCAATCCACTGAAAAATAGAAGACACCATTCAAATCAGGTCGTGTTGACTTATTTATTTTATGTATTTACTTTATTTTGAAGCCAAATATTTTGGGTAACCAGCAGTTAAATGAATCAGCTGATCAGGCCCATGGTAATATGTACTGTGATTGGTCAAGTGTAACCTAGTACAAGCAGTGATGCAGACAACAGGCTGGAGACAGGCATTAAAGTGTAAAGCTGCAGTTCCAACTTAAACACGGCAGATGAGTGAATCCACTGATTTACTACGACTCTCTGTTGAATTGAAATGTGGCCATGAGGAGAATTAAGTTGACCGCTGTGTATAATCCATATTGCATTAACGTTCAACCCGTGCCATTAGGTCTTTGAGCCTCTGATAAGGGGGTTGTGAGTTTTCATATACATATGTGAGGCCTGTGTGTGTGTGTGTGTGTGTGTGTGTGTGTGTGTGTGTGTGTGTGTGCCGGGGAACAGGATTTCTCTAGAAAAGGATAATGCTCTCAGTAGAGGCATTAGGTATCCATTTAGCTTTTAACTTAGATTAACACACAGAGCAGCCAAGCGTGTGTGTGTGTGTGTGTGTCTGTGTGTGTGTCTGCTCTGACTGGCTGAACTGAAGCGAGCATCACAGGGAAACACAGTGAGAGAGAGAGAGAGAGTAATGTGACCCTGTTTTTAACCTTTATTTATCCAGGTGCTGTTTGCTTCACACACTGAAAGCTGCTGCTGCGGCTTCATATCACAGTTCAACAATATTTTAAACACACTCACTGTCACTTTTGTTGTGTTTTGGTCAAATGAGAGTATGTTGGGCTCTCATTTAGGCTTGTGTTCAGTTTATTCTGTTAATTTATATTCATGTCCTGTCACTGGTGCACTGTAATGCTGTTTCCTGTTCTTGTAAAGTGTAACAGGGCTGGGTGACATCACGTAACATCAGCCACATTTAAACATTTTATTTGCTTGTACTGTGTAGGAAACTGAGCTTGGGGATCTGGAAACCACACGGCATCCATTTACATCCAATAGTAACACTTTTTACAGTTTTGGTGTAACAAAATCATTCAACCAGAGGATGATACACATTTGCTGACATAAAAACAAACAGGACTGCTTCACATCTCCTGTTACTTCAAGAAATTATGAATGAAGTAGCTTAAATACTGGTAGCGTTTGTGCAGTCAGAGGCAGATCACACTTGTCGTTTCATGCATCTCAGGCGATGTGATCACGAGTGGACAGCCAAGACACATCTGAGTTCACACCTGGTATTTACATGTGTTGCATTGTTATCACATAACAACAATTTCCCTGCTGTGGGAATATTAAAGTTTATCTTATTATATACCAGCTGTTGTAAACAGTGTGCACAGCTAGCTAAAAGAGAGGAGAAGGTAAAATACTTCATGAACTATTGAACGTGTACGAGCTGTTCGCACTGTTTCAGGTGAGAGGTCAGAGTTGTTTACAGGCTGTAAATGAGAGCAGGGTCAGATGGAGGAGACTAAACATAAGAAAAGCAGCAGCAGCTTTCAGACCTGCACTGATGATGTATTTTCTGCTACATCATTAATAGGGACACGTCATTAGTATTTATACTACAACAAATATGTAGTCACAAGAGTCCCAGACCACCTCCACATGTAGTTTGAGTGGTCAGATCTCAGTGTGCTTTGGTTTTGGTTCATACTTGTATTTAGTGCTGTCCCCTTGTGATCTGATCTTCTGAGGTGCATTTTTAAATCACCAATAAACAGGACCTTACATTCCTAAAACATTACCAATATCTTACAGTGTAAATAAAACTGAAAGGAGCTTCGAAAGGAACTCAGTGGAATAATTAGACTCATACAATCAATAAATGCTTATTGTTATTGTAGCTTCACAAAAATTCACATCATGTGCTTGTCCAATAGTTTTAGAGTCAGAGGCTCCATGTCTGACAGGTGCACTGCTCTCCCCTGTTTCTGTTATTTTGTCCACCCTGCCCTGCACCAACAGGACTAACAGTCCATCTAGTTTGGTTTTCTTAGACACAGTGACAGTACGTAGTGGGAGCTGGGAAATGTTCACTGTATCTGGGCAGGTCTCGCGTGGGGCACGTGTGTCATGATGTAGCTAACCTGCTCTGGTTTTAATCATTTCCACACAGTGACACTGGTTCCATGATGAGGACTCACACTGAAGGTGGAGATAGCACTGAGGGTGTTTGGCCATTTTCTGATGCAACATGTTTTATAAAGGACTGATAAATTGTAATTAATGGATTTATTAGCATCATTTATTTTCATTCTTCGTAGAGCAGTTGCATGATATTAACGAGAGCGACAAATTAAATCCTCCTCCAGCAGAAAACTGGTTAACTGTTTAGTTTTGCATTCTCATTCATAAACTGTTCATCACCATTTACAAGCTTTTATTATTCATTATATATATTCATTAGTCGTTTGAACTGCAGGTGAGAGGGTGAGGGTTAGCTCATTCGAAAACTAGAAACCCAATATTAATGCCAGACGAACATTTATAACTGTAAACCTGGTATCTAGGAAAGTGTAAAACCTGAAGCACCTAATACAGCTTACCAACATTTATTAATACAGTCTGACTGAGCATATTATCACCAAAACATTTAAACAAAGGGCACTGATGTAAGGCAGTTATACAAACACCACAACGGAGTGTTTAACTTGAAAACACCATGCAGTCTGCACGGCTGTTAAAATGTCTCACAAACAGGTCGTTGGAGGGTTTCTGTAATTATTTAAAGCAATAAAAAGATGGACTGAAAGAATGAAGATTTACAGGTTTGGAGGAAGGCAGAACCCAAGTGCAGACTCAGACAGCAAATCAGTTAAAAAAAAAAAAAAAAAGATTTAATTACGACTAAGAGGAACAAACAGCGCTGCATAAATAAGACGGGGAAAACCAAAGAGTCCAAAAAAAGAAAGTCCAGACAAGAGAACATAATCCAATGAAGATAAAATAACTAAAGTGCAAACCAAAGTACTTCAAGACAGAAGACTTCCCCTTTTCCACCAAACAGGTTCCAGTTCCAGTTCCTGACTTAGCTCCAGTTTGTTGTGTTTCCACCGCCGTGAGAACCGGCCCCAGCTGCTAAAACAGGGGCCACCTCTGGCCCCACTTCTTTGCTGGACCAGACTCAGCACCAATTAAGCAGTGACTACACCAGGAGCTGGAGGAGCGACGGTAGAAACACTGCTAGCCATTGTAGAAGAGTAGAGTAATGAAAATACGGTTTTGGCGCTGGATCTCAATGTAGACTTGTAAAACCAGGAACAGCACTTGTATGCACACGATAACTCCTTCATTTAAGCATTATTACAGTGAGGGTGCACTTTGCCGTCATATGCAATCAGTAAGGACATTGTAATTTCCCAAAACTGAATAAATACCACACGTAGCGATGCAACACTGCTTTGTTAACTCAATCATGTTGTAACTAGAATATCCGCAAAAAAAATATTTTTTTCATGGACTGATAGTAACAGGGTAACAGGAGTTTGTTAACAGTAGCTAGCTTGCTAGCGGCCGGTTGTTGTGAACCAGCTACCTATAGAGCTTTGGAGCGTGACGTCACGCAGCAAAGACTTATGGCGCCTGGCCTGGCCATGTTGCCAGGCCAGGCGCTCGTAAACAACAGTGGAGTAGGTTGGGGGCCGCTTCATAAAACAGCTAAAAACACCAGCAATGGTTCGAACCTGTTGTGTCGATGGTTGTAATGTTAGGTCGCACGATCGGCAGGGTAACAAGCAACATCATCGGGTATCGTTTTATGGTTTTCCAACCTGGAGGCAACATGAGGGAGCCCAAATGTCAGAACTGAGAAAACGAAGACGGCTAGCTTGGATAGCAGCAGTGAGAAGGGTGGACATCCAGTTCTCTTCTGACACCCCCAAATATCTGAAATTGTAAAAGTTGTTGCCATTGTTGTCTCAGCAAGGCGACGGCATTATTCATCAACTACTGCTGCTAAACAACAAGCTCGCGGTTAGCTCGGGGTTAGCTCGTGGCTAGCTCGCGGTTAGCTCGCGGTTAGCTCAGCAGCATCAATAAAATAAATAACTCCACTCGAAAAAAGGGTTGAACAACTTATTTTTGACACCGATCATTT
>OOFC01004875.1:8990-30875 GCA_900323345.1 Pseudochromis fuscus
ATGCTACTGCTTAATTATGATGCAGTTAAGATAAAACTACAGGAAAAAAAATAAATAAATAAAAAAAATTAAAAAATTAAAAAAATCAGACACAGTTAATTACATCTCCTAAAATATACAAAAATATCCCCTGCTCTGCAAAATCCATCCATAAGCGTAATGCTGTAACTGACTATACATAGTGTCAGTGCTTCAGCTGACTTCCAGCACCCGGACAATGGGGAGCATTATGAAGGGAGCTCATCTTATCAATGACTTTAAGACATTTCCCAGGACTCTCTGTATGCCTTAAACAAAGATGATTGGGCTAATATCCCTCATCGCCTCCTGTGCACATGTCTTTCAGATGGGGCTCCTCCTCTCGCCTGGAACCACCACATGACTCTCTGCACTCAGCACTGGCTCTGCGCTCTGACTGGGGAGAGGGTGAAAGTCGCCCCGAACCAGAGAGACACAGAGAGAGGGAGGGAGGGAGAAGGAGCCTGATAAATGATCACATGCTCCGGGAGATCTCCTCTCGGCAGATCCGGTGATTAAGTTCAACATGGAAGAAAATCCACTGATCCAGTCCTTACAAATCACACAGACAAGGAGACACTCGTATACATTTGTTGTTAATGGATGACTACAACCTCCAAACTTTAAGCACAAGTTGGGAATAACCTAAACATCTTGATGTTAGCTGTGTACGTACACTACATGATACCACTTTAGCCGTGATTCAGTTTCCTGAAACGTTTGCCTGCTTTGCCAAACTCTTGATTAACAAAGTAAATAAAGCCATGTTTGCTTTCTTGCCTGTGAAACTTTAACATCCACCTCAACTAGTATCAGTAAAATTCGCTGATTAATTAAAGTCCAGCAGACATGGAGGGGCTTCAGACTCGGCTGGCGCTCGATGAAGGGAGGATGAGGAGTGTAGGGTAGAAGGGGCAGAGAGAGGAAGAGGGAAAAAAAAAAAAAAAAAAAAAAAAAGGCAGAGTATGGTCCTCAGGGCTCTTTTCCACAGAGGCGTGTGACACTGGGCCTTTGAATAAATGCAGTGTGTGCTGCAGTGCCCTACAGAGGAACTGATAACACAGAAAGAGACCAGGAGGGAATTTGCTTTAACACAAGTTTTGTTTTTTTTTTTTTAAACTCTTTCATATGTTCTTCCCAGTCCACTTTCACTACTCGCTGCGAGATGCTGATCCTCGGGACGGCCTCTCGTTCAGCTTTACTTTTAACGTTAATCAAGTTGGGTTTGTGATGTAATATGAATCATATGGGTCAGGCTGACACACAGAGAACAAAATGGCCTACATCTCATTCAACTTATCATAACAAAGTTGTGGAGCAAATGGCTCACATCTTCTTTCACGAGGGAACACTGGAATTCCTCTGGGTTACGTTTTACAGAGACCTTTGACCTTTGGAGAAAAATGTACAGCGACGGCCAATAATATCCGATCCCTCCATCCACAGCCGGCCAGACAACCAGTTACCCTCAGTAAACCATCATCACCAGATTTACTGGATTTCATCTAGGACAGAGAGAACTGACTTTCAAGAGGTAAAGAGTATAAATTAATATAGAAATTACAAAAGGGAGTAAAAACAAAAGGAGATAGGAAGCGACTTTTTCATCTTTCATAATGTGGCTTTGAAAATGGAGCAGCCACCCATTGCCCCACATCGAGGATCCTCGAGTGATCAATCAGAGAAAAACAAACTTCTAGGATTCAAAAAGTTCATCATGAGGAAATCTCAAAACAAGAGGATGCTAGTAAGGTGTTAACCATGAAAAAAAAAAAAAAAAGCAGCACAAAGCAGGTCAGATTTCTTTATCAAAAATAAATATTAGCTCTGTAAACCGACATCAGACAATACTAACTAATGTTATACAGTCACTCACAGTTGTTGTGACTTTGTTAAACCAGAGTCCTGAGACTTAAAGGCCTCAGTGGCTCTGAACTCACACAGAGGAGTAAATCTGTTCAACACTGGGTGGGGCTGGGTGTAATATAAAGCTCACCGTTCACAATACACTACAACACATGGCTTGAGGAAATAAAAACCCCAAAACCCAAGAACACACTTTTGTGGGGCTAATCCCAGTACTTTTGTTTGAGGTGTATGTACACAACACTAACAGGTTTCAAATGATACTGGGTAGTTGCGTGTTAGGAACGTGTTTGAGCAGTGAATGGAGAGCATTACATGTAGTCTTCAACATGTCTGATGGAGGCAAACTACACGGTGCAGAACAGGGGCCAGAGCTCATTTGAATTTGCTTCACTTCAGCTGACAGACGCTGTGGAGTGGCTAACGTTGCCACCGCAGTGGCATTTGTTTCCATTTGCATAGACGACCGTTTGTATCTGTGCTTTCATTTCCATGGATCTACTGTTATTCCAAGCTACAGGAGGGAAAAGGGAAGCTTTGATTATAAAGATAAAAAGCCGATCAGAACTTAGTGATGCCGGTTTAAAGGAATAGGAAATGCAACATAGATACATGCAGAGGTTGAAATGTGTAACACTGAGAGGCCAGAAGAAAGATTTCAGGTAGATTTGACCATTTATGAAGAGGTTGTAAGTGTTTTTGTGTAACAGTCCTAATGCCGCTGCTGGGCTGCAGTCTAGGTCGCCATGTGCAGCTTCCACATGATGAGCCCATGTGATGTCAGAGCATTTCAGCCAATCAGAAAAATGGAAGGATTTTTCTGCTTGGTTGAAATGCTCTGACATGAAAAGGGATCATTTAAAATGACAGCCTTCATGAAACCGGGGGAATTCCTACTTTTGGAGAGGGATATCTTAGTTGTAAGGTTGCTCTTTATTGTCAAACAATCCCAGGAATCATTAGTTTAGGTCATGATCTATCTTCCAAACTGTATGTTGACCATGGGTTTTCTATTCCTTTAAAACAAGGGACATGGGGAAATTGTAGTCCCACAAAATTACCAGTGTTTAAAAAGCAAGCACACTGAATTTTTCAAAAGAGAAAATCTACCTAAGTCTGCTGGCAGTGTCACTTGCATCTCCAATTTGTTTGTTAGCAATCTTAGATTTCTGAAATGTCTGTGGCTGCACTTGCCAAAAACAAACCAAAAAAAATGGTTCATGGGATTTTGATGGCACAATGTCAACTATAGGATGCCCTCATCTCACATGTCAACACACAAAAACCATCGAAGAAGAAGAGACACCAACTTCTCCATCAAAATCATCCTCGAAAGACGAAGACACAAGGTAGCACTTTGTACAATATTTGGCCAACCGACGCATTGACACCACAACCCTGTTCTCTGGCAGCATCATTTTTCTAGAGTGAAATAACCCTACAAAGCCGTCCCTTGATAGGCTATAACCAATATACATTATCAACTGCATGGTGAGGCATATATCTAACTACACAACTTGATAAGTAACAACAATATTTTGATCCACACATAATGGTACATCATTGTGATACCCATTTATCATGGTGGAAAGAAGAAGTACACAATGCAGTATTTGGTCCGCGAAATCCAAACAAAAACCAAAATGTCAGGAGTTTTTACAATTAATAATCTCAAAATAATTAAAACATTAAACATAACATTTCTCCCAGTTCTACTATTTGAATATTTTTGAGGTTTTAATTGCATCGAAAAGTTTTGAAAGAATTGCAATTGTTTTGACAATTTTATATATAGTTACCATCAAACTGTACTATTTTGACAACTATTTACTTGCTACTAGTTAATCGTGAGAAATAATTTGCAAGAGAAAACAACCATTGTTTTATGAGTGCTGTTTCTCTTTCTTGACGTTTGTAACTTTTCTATGATTGTTGTACACTTTGAGTTTTGAACCACTGGTTACACAAAATAAGATGCAATATTTCACCTTGGGCTTTAACAAACTGTCATGTTTTATCACTATTTACTGACATTATAAAGACAAAACAATAAGCAGATTCATTGTCAACAACAATACCATTTGAGTTTTAAACTGTTGGTTGGATAAAACAAGACACAATATGTCACCTTGGGCTTTAGAAAACTGTCATGTTTTATCACTATTTCGTGACATCTTAAAGACAAAACACATCACCAAGAAAACAATGAGCAGATTAATCGATAATACATAAAACTACCTGGATCTACTTGTACAGCAAGCCCTTCAGAATCAAACATGATTGTCTACTTCTTCTCACTACCTCGTCACAAAACATGACATCACCTGTTCAAACTTTTTCCAAGTCAAATATGCTTCCATGTTTCAAAACGGCGCCAACAGGTGAAAGCCACAAGTTGCTGATTGGCCGTGTTCCTGCGCCGCTGTATTGGATGTCATGCCTGGTGGCACTAAGTGACAATGTAGTGGTGACACTGACGGCACAAGTGAAGCCTGAGACTGATGACAAGCACAGACGCTTCAAACAGAGCCATGTTGTTCCCCTTGGCCTGGCCGGGCCTGGGAACTCAACGCCGACTCTCCCCATGGTCCCCGGTCCTCACACACACATACACACACACACACACACACGCACAACATCACAGCAGCACAGACCACTGCGGCCCTGTTAGCACTCTCACTGTGGGCCCCGTCAGGAAATTAACACCCAAATGCTTTTAAAGGGTATTCCTGTGATGTAGCATTAAATAAAGTTAGTGAGAGGGAAGCTGAGAAACATCACGCTAAGATGTAAGATGGCAACGCAAAAATAATACCAATCTAAACACAATGCACAGCTGGGACTCCATAAATTGTATAAAAAGGAGTAACATAATCCATAAGGCCTCAACATTAGCCAGTTCATTTGAGACCTTGTGAGAAAAGCCATTGAGTAAAGTAATTAAATGTTCATTATCAATTGTTTTGTCAATGAATCGACTAAAAAAAAATTATGAGTCATAATTTGCTATGGCCCAAGGTCACGACTTCAAATCCTTTTCCAAAATGCAAAGAAATTCAACTTATAACAATCAAGAAATAGCGAAATGAAGCAAATCCTCTCACTGGAGAAGTCTAAAGTGGGTTTAAAAACCTTTCTACCAATAAGTAATTTATTAAAATTGTTGCCAGGTGGCTCTCTTTCTATGAATCGATGAACTAATTGATCAACAAATAGTTTCAGCCCAAAAACAAGCTTTCACATTAGTGATGTTTGTATTAAATGAAGCAACAGTTGTGCTTCAGTTACAGATGAGAACAGAAAACTCCAAATATACAAAACAGCAGGTTAATACTTCACATAACATATAATCAAACCTCCCTGGGTATGTCTACAGCTCTGTATTAATTTGCCAGTCCTGTTTTGTGGTGCTGCACAACCAGTGTCAAACAAGGAACACTATCAGAATTATGTAAAACATTATCTACATTTCCAACACATGACCCCGTGCTATCGAATGGCCGATCACACACTGAACAGAACACCAACTTGCATTCAAACCAATGTACAGTACATCGGCTCCCACTGGGACTCGAGCCTTTAACTAGCACTCAAACTGAAAACCGTAGATTTAATACAAAGTTAATTATCTTTTTCACCCCTAACTTTATCCCCTACAAAACAAAAGCCAACACTAAGACCCGTTAGTTGATAAAAAGAGTAAAGAAGAAAGACAACAATGGGTCCATTGAAACAAAATTACACCTGACAACCCTGAGCTATATTATTACTAAGATCTACTTTCTGTGCCGTCACATGCCATCCAACACCCACACAAACACACATTAAAAAGCATCCACACTCACACATGTATACATCTGCAAACACTCACATGAACTTCATGAATGTCTTACCTGTGAATAGTCAAAGTCAGAGAGTGGTGCTATGCTTTTGATGTATTCGATTCTGAATTGGTCCTCTGGGTTGGCTAGCGGAACTGGGGGTATTAAAGTGCTCATCGCAGACACTATAGTCTGCAGAGGTTGCAGGAGAGAAAAACAAAAAAAACAAGCATTTAGCAGGGTGAATACAGGAAAATATAAATCCATAATAAGTCACACAGATGAAGACTCACCACTATGGCATCCTTCACGTTTTTCCGAATATCTTGAATTTTCTGTTTCTTTTCTCTGCATGGGGACAAAACAGGCAGCGATTACAAAAACAAAACAAAAAAAAAAACATCCACCACAGCCAACCACAAAAGATTTATCATCAAGGTAGTTATGAGGACGATACAGGGGGTTACAGTCAGGTTAGATTGAACTGTATAAACACAATTAAACATACAGTACAGGTAGAGGGCAGGTAACTGCGTGAGGGGAGGTAGCAAAGGAGGGTGGATATATTGTCATTATTTTTACATCTTAAAACCGCAAGCTCATGCCTCATATCTCCTTGTTAGCTGCACAAATAAAGAGTATTTTTCATACAGTTACATGACTCTGCCATGTACTGGGCCTGTTTAAAATAGACCACTGTTAAGATCAATGCCATGCGAGGCCTTGCAGCAAAACAAATCATCAATAGGCCTGTGTCGATCACAACCTTTCACCCTCTCACATGAATCAGGAAACAGTGTTATTATTTGGCATCTGTGCAACACTGAGATCCTCACATATGTTTGATAAACTGTACATGAAATAAAATAAAAAGATAGGAGGGAGAGGGAGAGAGAGGAGGAGGTGGAGGAGGAGGTGGGGGGGAGATATTAGCTGCTTTGCATGGGATACAGGGCCCAACAGGCGCTGCAGTGCCTGGGGAAAATCCATTCACAGGCTATTTTCTGGCCTCGACAGTGTTATTCATTACGAATGGAAGCCATAAAAATGAGCATTAATATAATTTCTGGGCCGATAACGTTGCTGTTTAACACTGAATAGCACTCACTCCGCGTTGAAGCCGTTGACGTGTAGAATCCTCATCTGCTTCACAATGGTGCTTTTTCCGGACTCTCCCGCACCTTCGAGAAAATACACCACAAAAAATATACAATCACCACACAAATACACACAATCTGGGATTTCTGAAAAGGAATTACACCCTTAAAATGTTTCAGAGCAGAGGTGGGGGGGACGATAAGCCTGTTAATTGTAGGCTCTTCCATCAATATCCACCCCCATGACATATTATTGCAAGCGCTGTCAAATGGGGCTACGTGTTCGGTAAACGAAAGGGATTAGCTTACATTTCAGATAGCATATGAGGAGAAAACCAAGCCTTACCCAGTAATAAGAGCCTGTGTGTGGCTTTATACGCTTGTCTCTCTTTTTGCAACTGTTTTTCTATCTTTTTATTAGCCTCTCGTTGTGCCTTTTCGTCGATGCGTTGATCTTCAGTCTTGCTGTTGCCCAAACAACCCATCTTCCGTCGCCCTAACCCTTCCTTGTGGAATCGTTAAAAAACAAAAAAAATACAAAAAATAAAAAAAAAATAACAACACCCGGGATGGTATTGTGACGTTTGCAGATAGCGACGAGAATGAGTGTACTGAAAAATAAAATAAAAAAGGGAGAAAAAGGGAAAAAATCTCTGCGAGGCTTCTCCGTCGGAGGGAGGAATACGTTCCCCGTTACAATTCCGCTTTTAGCCGCAGCCCACCGTCATCCAAAAACCGTTTGCTAGTTCACCAACCGACGACTCGCGAGGAAATATCAACATAAATAAGAAAAATACATATATAGAGAGAGAGGGAGAGAGGGATTTCAATTTCTGGGAATCCACTCAACTGTTCCTATCGCGTCTCCAAGCCCTCTCTTCTCTCAGTATTTTTTTTTCTATCAGTATTTCTGTCTCTTTAACTCAGCACTGCCTCTCTCTGTGGCACCAGGAAGTAGCCGCGGCCCGTGGAGGTGGAAAACAAACCTGCGTTAAACTGTAACGTTGACATTAACGGCGACTCGCACAGCATTTTATAACTGGCGTGGCGTTCCCGATTTTAGTCCTGCAACTATCCCGCTGCTATCAACAATAATCAAAGACAAAAAAATAAATAAATAAAAGAGAGAGAGAGAGCGAGAGAGAGAAGGGGGGGTGGAAACCCGGACGCCTCTCTCTGTGCTACTGCTGCTCTACAGAGAGGGGCTGGGTCTCTTCTTGTTGGCTTCCAGTCAGTGAGATGGCCCTGACCCAACCTGGCAACCCATTTACACTGTGTGCACTAGACTTTACCTGTGAATTATTATTATTATTATTATTATTATTATTATCATTTATTAAATAGAGTGAGAGGGCCCTAACCCAACAGGCAACCCATTTACACTGACTGCGTGTGTGCGCAATGGGTTTAACCGGTGTGTGTTTTTTTATTATTAATAAATACAGTGAGATGGCCCTGACCCAACCTGGCAACCCAATTACACTGTGTGCACTGGCCTTTACCTGTATATTATTATTATTATTATTATTATTATTATAAATACAGTGAGATGGCCCTGACCCAACCTGGCAACCCATTTACCCTGACTGTGCGTTTGGGCACTGGGTTTAACCTGTGTCTGATTTTTTTAAATTATAAAATACAATGAGGTAGCCCTGACCCAACCTGGCAACCCATTTACACTATGTGTGTGTGGGCTTTACCTGTGTGTCAGCAAAAGTCAAAAGTATTTGCATCAAAATATATTAGGAGTACTAGTAGTTGAAGTAGTGGATAGTTTAATTAGGTGAATGTAGTATTATCAGTATTACCAAAGTTCTATGATAAATATTATGTAAACCTGTGTTTATGTAATCACTCTGCAAAACTGTTCATACGAAATTATAAAGAACCTTATATGTCTTTAGTAAAAGTAAAAATGTATTAGCATCAAAATATATTTGAAGCACTAGTAATGGAAGTAATATTCAGATACTTAAGTAAAAAATAGTATTACCTTGAATGTTACATATAAAGGTCATATGCTAAATATTTTCATTAAATCTGTGTTTTTGAAATCATTGTGCAAAAGTGCTCACACTACAATATAATATATCTTATATTATTTGAAAGCATCATCATCAAAATGTACAGTAGTACTATACTTGAGTAAAAGTAGTATTACTGGTGTTTAAAAAAAACATGTCAAGAACATATCTGGCAACACACCGTGGTGGTCCTGAGGAGAGGTGGGAGTATTAGCAACACCCTGCTACATGTAAAGGTCATATATTAAATATTTTTATGTTAAATCTGTGTTTATGTAACCATTGAGCAAAACTGCTCATAATATAATAATGCACCTTACACTATTCAATTGACATGGTTAATGTCTGTTTTTAGGAAAATTTAAAAATAATTTGCATCAAAATATACTTGAAGTACTAGTAGTATAAGTAGTCGTCACATACTTTACCTACAAATAATATATATTTTATGAATAAATTACAGTTATTAATGCATTACTGGGTTGACCCCTTGATTATTGTAGCTGGTAAAACTGGACCTAATTTTTATTGATTTATATACTGCTAGAACATGAATACAGTGTTAACTTAAATGTGTATTTTAAAAGACAGTTCTGGCAACACACCATGGTGGTACTGAGCAGCCATGGAAGCGGAAATCAGATACTTGAAAAAATAGCAATAACACAGTTTAAAAATACCCTAAGGAATATACTTCATACTTAAAATACTAAAAATACCAGCTGTGCAGAAAGGCCCACTCATAGTAAAGTATATTCTATTACTGAACATACACTATCACTAAGTAAAAGGAGCAATACCAGTATTTCAAAAAAACCTGTTAATTGTTAAAGTCCTGTATTTATGATCTAAAATAGCAGAAGCACAAACACATGTTTGCACCGTCATACTTACTTCATTGTTTAATTACTATTGTTGATATTACACACATCATGATGGTTCTGAGCATCATTGGACGTAGCACTCATGTACTTTAGAATAATGTAGTAGAAGTACTGCATTCCAGATTTCAACATGTGTTTGTGCAATCATTATACTAAATGGCTTATAATATTTTATCATAGATGTTACATGTCTGTAAAAGTACAAAATATTAGCATATTAGCACTACTTGTTAAGCAGAATGGCCCATTTCAGAATAATGTATATTTTAAAATTGGGTTACAATCATTGTATTATTGCATTCATCACTTTAAGAGAATATTTATTTTTATTTTAATCTTACTTGGTACACTGTTGGTAAATTAATGGAGCTGTATCTTAACCTGCAGCACTAAAGTATTAATTTGATGCTATACTGTGCACTAATAATCTGATTCTAAATAAAATAATTGAATAAATACAGCAATGTAAAGAGCCAAGCAACAACTTCATGAATGACAGAGCTGTAGTCACAAAAAAAATGCAAGCACCTCAAAACTGTACTTTGAGTGAATGTACTTAGTTACTCTCCAACCATACTACTATACATGTATAATTTTCAGGGTTACATTTTTAGTAACTATACAAATTAACAAAAATGAAAATTCTCTGACAAAAAACCCTGAAGTACAAGTGCCTTTAAAGTGTATACAAATACATTTACTTTAAATTTACTTGACTATATGTACATGCTAACTGTAGTTTTCAGTGTACAGGAACACAGTACATGTACTCGCCTGTTTCAAGGTATTTTACTCAAGGATTTCTATTCTGTGTTATTTTGTACTTTCACTCGACTACATTTCAGAATTTAAATTACTTTATGCTCAGTTACATAATGGATCCAATAGTTACTACTACATCACATAGTAGAAACAGTACTTTTATGTAGTAAAATACTCTGTTTATATATACAACATGATATTGTGAAGCTGTTATTGTTGCATTAAGACATAAGCAGCATTTTAACCACTTTATTTACAGCTGGATAGTTTAATCTAAAGCACTGCACCATATACTTTTACAATGTAACTTGTTTCTAATACTGTGGTGGAGGAAAAAGTGTAAAGTACCAAAAAAATCTCATATACACGCATTTTCAAACTGTACTTGAATAAATGCACTTAGTTATATTCTACCTCTGGGGATGTTTTAATATGTAATGTAAATGATTAAAAGTGCTCACTGTAATTTCCAAGAAGTAATATTCACATTCTACATGACATGACTGTGATTTGTTTATGTACAGTAAAGGCACAGGGGTGATATGCAACAACTGAGTAACACTATAGAAAATAATGTAGTAATGTCAAGTTACCTACAGTATTTAAAGTAATTAAATCAGCTCCAACCCAATCAGCTACAATAGCACATGCTAATCATACAATAGTATAACTGACAGAGGCCTTTCTGTTACATAAGGAGAACTTTTACCATTGATAAGTAGATTGTGTTCATAATAAGAATAATTAATTGTAAATCTATGTTGCTCAAGTAAAGAATCCAAGTACTTCTACCACTGTCGTCAACCTATGTTAAGGGTCTGAAAAAAACTTACTTCATTTTTTAAAGTTTCTTCTAATTTTTGCCTGTTTGTGTTGCCTACTAGACAATTTTCGCTCTTCAGGCCTCCTAAAGTGACTCAGACAAATCAAACTCGCATATTAGTCGGATATATTTATACTTTGACAAGTGTTAGCTTTGTTTATGGGGAAGTCACAAACCAAGCAAATGAAAAAATCATCTTCTTCTTTGCAGGATTCACAAAATGTAAAATCTTGAGCTACAGTACATCAATACTCTTGGAGTCATCATCACCCAGCCTTCGTCAAACTACAACGTCCCAACAGGATAAAATAAAACAAAGCAAGATAGAGATGGTTGGGATTAAAAAATGTCTTCTTTACTTAGAAATGTTGACTTTAAAAGCTGACTGGACCACCTCAGGATGAAATGTTTTAACCGTCCATCTGAGTGCTGATCTGGTCTTTGTCCTAATATAGAGTCACAAACAAATACATCACATGTATTTGAAGCACTTTGGTGGCATGTGATAATGTGCAATAACTGCACTCTGGTAGTGCAGATCATGCTTTTGCAAATAAGCAGCAAATGGGGGAAAAAATGTTGCCAGTATTATCTGACATTCATGTGTAGTTTTTGTGGCTTCCTCTCAACCAGAATGGGGTGTGAGGGTTTGTTTCCAGTAACCAACATTGCACTTTACATTGTAACAGCAGCAGTAATGACTGTATGTTAGCATCTGTGTGACCTGTGTGTGTTACATTCAGGTGCTCAGAACTAATTACAGTTGTGTTGTACATGTGTGTCACTAAATAGGCAACAATAGATGATTATTTGTGTAACATATGACAAACAATCTGGAGTTATTTGACTCTATTATGTAAATACTAGTTTCCTCCAGTGACATGAGTTCAGCAAAGTTGTGCAGCATGCAAATCAAACCTGAAACCCTCACTTCACCTGCAGTGCTGTGGCAGTATCACCACCATCAATACTCCATCACCAGTACCACAGAGAGAGAGGAACCCAGTCTCCCCACCTCAGAGAGCAAGGTCAAAACAAGTGACTGGCCCACATCACCCTCTAGTGGTGAGAGGCGGTACTGCAGGCACTGTGGCTACTGTCAGCTCCCTGTGAATACTACAGAACCAGGTTCAGCTGCATAAATTATTGTCCTTTTTAGGAAGTACTGTCTGGTACTTATATTTAGCTTGCTGTGGCTTCCTTCAAACCAGACTAAAATGGTGTGCCAATACTAATTTTTTATTTTAAGTTCTCCTCTACTTGAAAATGTTTTTTTTACTTTAGTAGATGTGCAGTTTGACTCCAATTTTTTTTTTTACATTCTTCTGCAGAAGGAAGAACAAATCTCTTTGCTCAGCTTATAACTGTGTTTGAGACCTATACTTTTCAGTGTTAAATTATGACATCACAACTAGTTTTTGAGGCCAATTGATGCCCCATCGCAACATCAGGTCCTCAGCCAAGACTCTGCGAGCCGCAACCTAGACTCCAGACCAAGAGTGAGCAGACTTTTTTTAATCTCTGAAACAAGCTTCCCTCAGCAGATCAGACTCTGTATTCTTTATTAAATATCTCCTAAATATATATTTACACAAGTGCATGTTTTCAGGGCTTCTGGTCGTACATCAGTTGAAGGTAAAAGCAAATTCTAGTCATTGTTCATCTAATAAGTCATTGAATAGTCTTGCTGAATATTGTCAAACTTTTAAACATATATTAAACCGTTGTAAGATAATCCTAAAGGAGATGATTCTGACAAATTGATCCAAACTACAACACCAAGGATAAAAAAATATAAAATATGGAGCGTAAGAACCAGTGACTAACAACATAACAAACAGGGGAAACCCTACTGTAGCACAATATTGGAAACAAGAATAAATGTAGCAAACAGATCTATTGCAACATTTACAATCAACAGTTTATCATGTTCATTTTGTCTCGTAAAGGAATTTTTTTGAATATAATTAAAGTTATTTGTAATATGCAACCAGAGGCAGTGACAGTGAGACAACAGTGTGGAAACTTTATGACATTTGTCACTAAAAGTACAGATTATATCTCACAACTAATGTCTCTGTCGGTATGTGTGGAGGTGAAGTTTTGAAACAGGTTTTCAGATCACTTAGTCTGTTACAATAAATTATAAAATTAATGAATGATATTTTCTCTCCTGTCAGAGAGAAACCACGGCTCCGGAGGTGGTGGGATTTAATTCCCCACGTCCTTAAACATAGTTGCTAATCAGTTCCCAAGAAGTTGGATTTTGTAAATGTAAAAGAGGCTCCACAAAATATTTAACACACTCAAACACACAGGCTCTGTGGCTGGGTAAAGATAATAAGTGCCAGTGGACTGTTACAACAAATCTAACAATAACTGACACTTGAAAGAGTTCTTTTCCCCATATAAATCTTCTACACTTATTTACTGGCCCGCACTATAATTGAAGCATGTACTGTATAAACGAGGCAAGCATCCAAATGATATCCAGCTAAAATTAGCCTCCTTGAATTTTTTTGAAGCTGGAAAGAACTTTACAGCTCTCTCAGTAGGGACAGAGGCTCTTGATAAAGCATAAATTATACAGTAAGCAAAACTTGGAAGAACAAGCACAGTCCAACGTCCTTCAAACGCGGCGTGGCTCGCTTTGATTGAGCTGATACAAGTATCAAGACGGTTCACATTGCGGCCTCGCTATCAGTGTCATAAATATGACAATAACTCATACTGCAGTACCTCCTGTTGGTCATTACATCAGGTGGGAACTCTGTGGTGAGTAGCAAAGTTCGGCAGTGGTCAATGATAAAACACATGCAGACAGAAGCAAAGTACACTTGTGTTCAAAGGGGCGGGATTTGAGTTTCACTGCCACTGTGTCTCTGTGGGTGAGGAAGATTTTCCAATGCGAGATAATGGCTAAAAAACAAACAAACAAGAGAAAAAACAAACAATAATAACACGACAGTTAGAGGTGACTTCTGACAAGTTGTTCACAGACCGGCCTGCCTCGTTTCACTGAGACTTTCTGCTGCTGGCAGCCTGTTGTTCAGGCTCATGGAGGTGATAAGGCTGAGATATGAAACAGCCAGTTAAAGACATCTAGGAAACCTGTAAGAGATATTATCACAGGCCTGTGCAGAATCTGATCCAAGAGACCAAACAATAAAGTAACTTCCTCGCCAAGAAATAAAAGGAACTTCCAGTCCCCATGTCTCCGTGTATTCCTGTGCTAAAGTATAAAAACTGAAGGACGTCTGTTACAGGATTTTATAAATTGTCCTTTCTGTCCTTTCCTCTCAAACATGTTAAATAAGGAGGTTGTACTGATCCCACTGAATATATCGTGTTCTCAGCTTCCTGTGTCTAAAACTATCGTCACATTGCAACGGGGCCTTATTTTGATCAGAGTCACCATCTCGCTTTGTAATCATTAGACACTGGAGGACGACCTTGATCTGTTAAATATGGAGAGAGCAGCTGACCCTCTTAAAGACTTTGATAGAGGCCTGTGCAGCCTCTGGGTAACTTCTGGGAACTTTATAGGGACTTGTAATAAAAAATAATTTCTCTTATATAATCATTCATATATAAAATGTGGGTACAACGCATAACTATTTTTATTCAATCAGTTAATCGATTGGTTGTTGGGAGAACATAGTTAAAGAAAATATTCATATTTTAAAAGCAGGTAACAGTAAAGTTTTGACATTTTTGCTTAAGTATGACTTTCAAATTGATAAATCATTTAGCCAATTCAGCTCTAATTTTAGTTTAGTTTAATAATAACTCTGCTGGAGCCGCTGTTGTTTACAAAATAAATCTTAAAAACTGTCTTATATTTGACACACTTCCTAGACCACTTCACTAAAGTTTCAATTTGGCACATTTACTGCACTGAACTCGAGTCAGAGCAAGTTACATTTGCCCAGAAATAAGAATTTCAACAGTTATAGATGAAATAAAGGTGCAACTACAAACTATTTTACTTAATCAGGTAATAAATTGATTGTTAAGTTTTCTGTTGAGAGAAAAAAGCATGGAAATTTTGCAAAATATTTATATTTACAAGTCCAGAACCAGTAAAGCTTCAAATGGATAAATCGCCTAATATCAGTTTAATTTAATAATAACTCTGCTGGAACCATGTCTTAAAAAATAAGTTAAAACTGTCTTATTTTTGATTTACGTCCTCAGTCCATAACAGTGAAGCTTTCAGCACATTTACTGCACTGAACGTGAAGTTTAAACTCCTTAACTAACTATACTTGATCTGATTCTGATGCAAGTCCAAAGCTTCAACAAATCATTTCTGAATCTTTTCATTATGATTTTTAGAATCTAAAAACTGTACAACGTGAGGCCTGTGACATCAATCCTTTTTATCTCCCTATGTTATTTTTATAAAAAGCTACCTGGAGTTGTAACTTGGTCTAAAAATATCACCTGTCAGCTCAGGTCGAACGCTCCAAGAAAGCAAAAAAACAAACCATCTACAGCTGCAGTGACAATGAATTTCACTGAAAGCAGCTCAGACTGAACGCAGCGGCAGCCTCTTTAGGATAAACCCCGGCTCCTTGTGGTTATCATTATTTAACTAAATACCTGCAGCAAATACAAACAGATAAAGTGACCCAGATTAGCTCGCATACGTTGCCTTGAAATGCAACACTATTTGAAAGGTGTCCACTTTCAGAGGAACACAAACCACCTCAGTCCTCTGGCATGCAACAGGAGTCCTGCAGGGTATAAAGTCCCGAAGGCCGCTTTAAGAAAAACCAGAACCAGCCCGCGGCTCGTGCTGGAGCTGCTGCACCGGGACAGTCAGCGTCCCAACATACTTGGGCTTCCACGGTGGCGGAGAAAGCCACCAGAACCATAATGACACGCTGAGGTGACACAGTAACACGGGTCAAACATGCTGCGTAGCTTTCAGCAGCAGCTCATGGAAGAATGTATGACACTTCCCTGTGTGACTTCATTAGGATGAGCCATTTCTTCCTGGGTGTAATTAGCGAGAGCTGTTTACTCAGGAAATTAAACTGGTGGCCATTTATTATACAGAGAAAAGAGGCAGCGCACTTCTTAAAGTAAAGCAAATACATGCAGTATCAAGTGTGACATAACACCGGCGAAACTGAAAGTGGTTCTTTATTGTACCTGTGGTGATATTAGATGTTGTTTTTCTCATCGGTGGAGCTGTGAAGACATTTTATCTGCTGGTTTAAGATTTTCTTCGTTAAAGTGAAGCATCAACTGATTCGAAAACGGATCTTCTGTGTTTGTCTTCATGTAAAATACTGAATGTGTGGAGACAAAAACTCAACCTACAAGCTAAGTTTGAGGTAAACTCAGAGAAGGACGTTAATTTTTACCTGTAGTTTGTCTGCTAAGGTTCTGTGCAGATGAACACACTGGGACACTTCTGACAAATATTCAGAAAGTCTCATGATCTCATCTCTGTGTTTTCACATTATACAAGCGATCAATCAAAGCATAATATACAAAGCATAATTTGAGTGTCAGGACATGGAGTTTAAAACATAAACTGATATAATATATATTTTACAGATGAGGGATACATCTACAACCCTTCATGTATACAGTAAATCTACTAATCTACTAAATAATAAAAGAAATTAATAATTTCAGACCCTAAGTGGGAGTGGCTGTGTCTCAGAGCCGCTTCATTCCCATTTACTATCTAAATTAAGCCTTAAAATTCAACATATAAAGCAGCAAACATAAATACTATGGAATAATAATTACTACTATTCCTCCATCCCACCAAAAAAGCAGATGAAGTAACAGTTTTACTCTACAGCCTAATACTATACAACTCTTCCGGGTTCATTATCAAATATACCGTATTTTCCGGACTATAAGCCGCTACTTTTTTCCGACGTTTTGAACCCTGCGACTTAAACACCGGTGTTTCTCATGTATCGGCGGCACGAAGCTCGTTAGCTTTTTACAAGCTAGCAAGCTCCGTGCCGCCGATACATTTAGCCTCGTCACATCCGACCCGGTCAGAGTGGACCATATGAAACTGTTGAATAAATTCAGTAGGCGTATAGACATGTGCACTCAATAGTCCGGAAAATACGGTAATACTTTTCTTTTGTAATATTCTATTAGCTCTGTTTCTTGCACTCAACATTTTCTATTTTTATTCTTCTTGGTGTTAATTTTTTGAGTGATCTGGCACCACTGTACTGTACATTTATTTATTTATTCAACTGTTTGTAAAAAGACCCTTGTTAACCATGGAAAACACCTCTCATCCTGCAGTGTACTACTCCAAAAATACTTCAACACAAATTAAGCATATGCTCCATAGCAAAAAGTAAAATGATGTCTATACAGTTTATACTAATTACTACACCTGCTCTACCATAGCACAAATATTGCACTTAGGGTAGTTATTAATCTACCCTGTACTTTTCAGAGCAAGTATGGCCCAGTAGCAAAGTCTTAGCTAAACCTATTAATCTATTCTTTACAATACACCTCACAACACTCAAAACTACTATACTGAGTTTTTATTCATTTAACAGTGAGATATTTTGTAACATGTTGCATTTAACTACAAACCACTATACTGTGCATGACCATAAATATAAGAATGAAACTCTTTCTGAATCTATGGGACAGGAATTTAACATATAAGATGTGGTCTCCAGACATCTTTACATCCTACCTGCTACAAACCTCCACCACACTGTACATTTACTTATTAAAGCTGCTGACTGCAGATACGTCACCCACATGGTTTTATTAGTAATCTGTGGTCAAATATCTCACTTTCCCACACACTACCTATACTGCACTCAACTACACGGTATAAGAAAACCCCCCTTACTGTAAATGTGCAACAGTTTGCCACAGGCCATATTTTTAACCTATTATATGATAATATACTATTCTGTACTGGTTTTCAGAGCTAACATGGCCCTGTAGCTAAAAGCTAAGTGGTCTTTTTATAGTACATCTTTCTATATTAGAGCTCCATGTTGCACTGTAACATTTTACTCTACTGTACTCACAATACAGTTATTTATTTTTAAAAATAATAATCACACTGTAAAAGTTCAACAGTCAAAATCAAAAGGTTTTTGTGTTTCTGTTGTACAAATGTCACTCTACACCAAGGACACTATATCAAACACAGTACAGGATTGTACACTGAAGTTACAGTACACACTACTGTACTATATTAATTAAGAGTGTATTTAACTGGTGTCTCTGACATATAATTACAATATAGCCTAGTAAACAATACTTTATATTACACTATACAGTAGTTTTTCTACCACGTTAAATGTTTATTTTTTAGACAAACAGCAGATTTGAAATGTGCCACGGCCTAAACAAAAGCTGGATACACACAAAAAATTACCCAAATATCCCAAAATAAAAGGTCTCTATATATCTTTGTTATTATATTTTACTATATACTGAAAAAAACCTTCAGGTACATGTGCCGGTTAGTCCAAAAATCTTCCTATTTTTCATCTCTGTCACTGGACATCAGCCACAACTTAAATGTTCTCTATGGAGTACACAGGTGTACACTAAAGTAACACCACACACTACTACACTATGCTACCAAGAGAGTATTTCCCTGTCATCTCAGGACATATTAATACGCTGCTGCTACTACTACTAAACTAGACGTTATATTACAATATGCAGCATTATCATACTGTAGGTGTCTATTCTACCAAACTATATGTTTATTTCTAGCTTGAACGGCACCAAACATGGTCCAATAGTCAAAGCTAAATGGTTTTTATACATCCTTATGCACTGATCTTACTACACTGTACTGTATGACATTTCATAAGCTCTCTACTGTATTGTATTTAACGTTATATTGGGGGGAAAAAAAACCTGTATATGTGCCAGTTAGTCTAAAATCTTTCTATTTTTCATCTGATATCCCTGGATAAATGTCACTCTACACTTATATTGTATGGTCCAATAGCCCAAACCTAAGTGTTCTCTATGGAGTATACAACTCTACACTCCGTACACACTACTATACTATACCTTCAAAAGTGTATGTAGCTGTTGTTTCTGGGCATATTAACAATCACCAGCCTGTTAAACTATACTTTATGTTACACTATACAACGATAGTATAGTATACTCATCTTTTGACAGCATATTGAAAGTAAAAAGGACTTTTAGCTGAACAGACACTAAAAATGCTCCAATAGTCAAAGAACATGGTCTCTATACTGTATACAATGGTACAATACAGTTACAGTACACACTGTATTTCTGTTCTGACACTAAAAATGGTCCAATAGTCAAAGCTAAGTTACATATCTTTATACTATTCCTACTAAACTGTACTTTGTGTGACACTCTACTATATCACACTTTACTATACACTGATTATAAATCCTGTGCATGTGCCGGTTGGTCCTAGAATGGGACAGAAGTCACATTACACCAAGAGACACTGATGACAAACATGATCCAAGAGCTAATAGCTAAATGTTCTCTATACAGTATACAGTATGACACTTAGGTTAAAGTACACACTACAATACAAGAAGTCTATGTTTATCTCTGTAAACATACGCTTCCAAACTATACTTATATACTGTACGTTATACTATAAAACAATATGATACTACAGGCCCTTTTTCCTACCATGCTAAACATAGTCAAAGCTAACATGTATTTATACTATTCCTACTCAACTGTACCTTGTGTGACATTCTACTATATTTTATTTTACTATACACTGAATATAAATACTGTGCATGTGCCTGTTAGTCCAGAATATTTCTGTTTCATCTGTTGTCTGAGGACAGATGTCACACTACACCAAGAGACACTTATGACCAACATGATCCCAGAGCTATAAGCTAAATGTTCTCTACACAGTAGGACACTTCAGTTACAGTACACACTACAATACTATAATAATAAGAGTGTATTTACCTGCTGCCTCTGTAACCATAGGCTTCAAAACTATACTGTACATTACACCATAAAACATTACTACACTACAGGCCTCTTTTCTATCACACTACAAACAGTCAAAGCTAACAGGTCTTATAATATCTTGATGTGCTACTCTTACTAAACTGTACTTTATGTGACTCTATATTATACTTTACTATACACTGAATACAAATCCTGTACAAAGGACACTAACTTGTAAACACTATCCTGTAAAGGACACTATATCGTACTCAATCATGGTCCAGTAGCCACAAGTTTAATGTTCACTATACACTACAGGATTGTCCAGTAATGTTACAGTACACACTACTATACTGTACCACCGAAAAACAACCTCCTAAATCATACTTTATATTTCACTATACAGCATTGCTAGAGTGTAGACATCTTTTCCAACACACTCTATATAGTAAAATAGTTTAAATAGTACACACCATCACTCTACACTGTACTACATCTGACACTACACACAGACTCTATTATATCCTCTTTTCTGTATAGTTATATACTGTTATTTGGCATTTTCCCTAAGATATTATAGTACAAAATGTCAATGTATCTGCTGTGTCTTGCCATTTAGCCATTCACTCTGTGCTTTACAGTATACTACACTGCATCACCCTACTACACAACCTGCTACTTCTCCCCACTATATCTTTATTTATAGCAAAAAGAAAACTGCACTGTACGCTGTACTCTGTGTGACACTACACTAGGACACTACTACACATTCCCTATTGCAAAAGATTACATTAGTAAGTAAGAAATCTTTCTATTTCCTCCTTTTATCCCTGGACAGATGTCACACTCTTATAATAAACCATACCACACTTGTTTTTAAGGTATATATGGCCCAGTAGGATCCAGCTGAGATGTCTCTAAATAGCTTTACGCTTGAATTCTACAATTATACTCCATGTGACACTACTCTACCATAGTATAACCTTCTCTTTATTGAAAATATTACATATATGAGCTGGTAAGTGCAAAGATCTTTCTATTTCCCTCTTTTGTCCCTGGACAGATGTCACACTCCTATAGTAAACTGTACTACTCTTGTTTTAGGGTATATATGGCCCAGTGGTGTCCAGCTGTGATGTCTCCTTTCACTCTGGTTAATTGTGACAGCCTACATGTCGCTTTGGTTGTCTCCAGAAAATTCCACATAATCCTAAATGTACCAGTAAGAGGACAACAGGCCCAGTGAGTCTGAACGTCCATCTTCATCATTTGTCATTGACAGCCGCAGGGGGTAGTCTTCACAGCCAAGCCAACAGATGTGGCATTAGGCCTCGCCAGAGCAGTGACATAATTTCTGGAAAGGCCAGTGCGGTTTTTGGGGGGTTTTTTTGTTTCTAATAATAAAAACGGTTTCTAGTCCAACAATAACACAGAGGGACACAACCTACCGAGCAGCAGCAGCCGATGCGTCTGTTTATACTCCCGTTTGAGCTCCTTCAGCGCCCTGTCAATATTCTTACTGACTTTCTTCGCCTCCTTCTCGGCCTCCTTCTCCTCCACCAGCAATTTGTCCCAGTTTTTCTGCTTTTGGGTGCTTGTCTTTTGCAGCAGCTGTAAGCGTCGGCCGCGGTCCTTCCCTGTCCC
>OOFC01004883.1:3323-14578 GCA_900323345.1 Pseudochromis fuscus
TGGGAATGACGAGAGAGGCCTGAACACACTCACACACACACACACACACACACACACACACACACACACACACACACACACACACACACACACACACACACACACACAGGTGATTTTTTTCTTGGAAGGGGAGAAGAAGGAGCACACGGTGTAAAACTGTAATTGCACTTTTACATTCAGTTGTAGATCTGAATGTCATCTCTACATCGTGTAACCCACGGCTATTCAGCTTTGGTCTTTCCACCCTGGTGTGTGTGTGTGTGTAGTGTCCCCTGTGTGCAGGACTAAAGCCTGGTTCAGGCTTCATGAGTGTTTGTGTCAAACACAGTGAAGAAAATCCAAAAGGAGAAAAACAACCTAAAGCACTTTGCTTCATAAAAAATGAAAATAGCCTTGAACAGTGTGTTAGTGCATTTATTTTCTCTGTGGGTGTTTCTATTTATTCCTGCACATGCGAGACTGATAGGAGTGATTTTGTTTTTGTTTTCAGCATGTTGATGCTCCACGAGAGAGTGAGCATGACAGAGTGCAGAACAGTTACCTAAACAGCCAAATATCTTGGCTCAGTCTGAAGATTAAAACATTGCAGATAACACACAATAACATCCCCTTATTCAGGTCTTGTTTTTTTTCTTAAGAATAGCTGAAACTTGTGAGTGTGTGAAGCATGTAGTTCCTCCTGAGTTGTAAACATGATGTGTTCCTGGATCCAGGCGCTGAGCCGTCGCCTGCTCTGCTCGTGGCCAGCTGCTCCAGGAGGAGGGTCCGCAAATGCAGCAAAGAGGGCAAGGAGGCGGGGCCGAAGCCAGAGGAGACCACGCCCAAGATCAAAGGGAAACCTGGTCGCAAACCCAAACCTAAACCAGGTGAGCTGGACAGGCTGCTTCTTCAGGAAAGATGGACGGATGCAGTGGTGAAGAAAAGCTTGTCTTTTTGAAAATGTGTACGGTTGGGGCGAGTTCACCAACAAACACCTCAGTTTATATCCCTCTGATTGCTAATCGTCATTGCTAACCCATTAACTGGCTTCATATCCCACTGATGACCTATTTTGTCAGTGAAATATAGAGGGTAGCATTAAGTAGAGCTTCACAGAAATGACTGACAGTTACTGCTGGGACCAGTAAAGGACATCTGCTCCTGCACTGGAGCCCAACGTGTCTGCACAAACTGAGGAAATAGATTTTGAACTGTGTGCTTTATTTAAACGGGGCCACCCAGTAGCTGAGAAGTGGGTTGCTTCATGTTGTTCGCCTGCTCAATTTACTTTCACTTCTATCAAATAAAGGCAGAAATCTATGAAATATAATGTACACATGTATACATAAAAAAAACAATCAGGAATAACAATGGAAGTTCTATGCAGTTTGTTGCGATCTTTATTTCAACGTATTCATCAGCATTAAAGAGCTAAAATTAAATATGTGTGTCCTGATCATCTTTTGATGTCATTTTTGAAAACGACTGAACCAACAAATATAGCTCCAGGTTTAGAAACATCTTTCATCAGACATCTCGTATCTGACCATGTCTGTCGTCTCTGATATCAGTTTAATGAATTTGCTCAAACAGCTGCTTTGTTGTTTCTGTGGAGCTCAGAGTCTCGAGCTCCAGCCGTAATATAAGGCATGTTGCTGACGCAGGCTGTGTTTCGACCGGCTAAGCACTTCTTCAGTATGATGTTTTCATTTCAGAAATGTTTCCTTGCTGATCTACCCCCCCCCCTCGGCATGCGAGGCCACAAAAATCATGAATCCACACAATGAAAATGTCAGCACATCTCGTTTGGACCCAGTTACAAAGTGGTTAAACAACCTTTTTCCTGTTGTTTTATCTTTTTTTCCCACAGAGAACTCCATGAACTCAGATGGTCGGGAGAAAGCCGATCCTTCGCCTTCCTCCACCCAGCCTGCAGAGAGATCCCAGTCATCAGCCAAACCCGCCCAGGACAGGACCGCATCTGTCCAGAAACCAGCTCAGGAGAAGCCTCGACCCGCATCCAGGCCTTCGATGGGAACCCAGGCGAAACCGGGCCGCAAAAGCTCCACTACGTCCCCCACGAGCAGCCCTACACTTCCCATCCCGGTGCCCAGGAAGAGCAGCTCGTCGCAGCCTCCTGCTCCTAAAGCCGCCCGCACTCTGCCCCCCTCGCTCTACCCCTCCCCCTATGGGAAGGTCCTGACTGTGGATCTGTACAGCGAGCCCAACCTCAGCTCCTACAACAGCCAACGCAGAGAACGGGAGAACGCCAGCGCCGGCAGCCCCACCACCAACAGGCCGATGTCCAGGCCCAGTATGACAACGTCTTCTACTGCACCCAAGCCCAGCGCTTCGTCCACGCCCAGACCCACTTCTGCTTCCTCGCCCAAAACCAAACCCTCCTCAGACCATCACGGCGGCTCCAGACCCAACCTCAGCTCTGGACTCCTAACCAGCCCCATCTCCAGGCTATCAACAGGCAAACCTGGCTCTTCTCTGACTCCCAGACCTTCATCATCATCTTCACTGTCATCATCCTCTGACCCCAGACCCAAACTGAAGATGCCGTCCAACCAGCTGCCCTCCAGGCCGGCCAACATCTCCAGACCCAAGCCCAGCTCCGGACAGAGCGATGTGAGGCGCAAGTCCCTGTCCGCGGAGCCTCTCGTGAAGCTCGACCACGAAGGTGTCACCTCCCCCAAGACCAAGAAGACCAAGGCTCTAATGTTGCTAGAGGGTCGGTGCGTCAGGCGAGACCACACCCCCATCCCCACAGCCACAGCCAATCAGAAACCGCTGAAGGCTAAACCGAGAGCTCCAGATGGAGAGACTGGTCCGCCCGAGAAGGACTCCGCCTACAAAGCCCCGTTGCTGGCTAAGGAGAAGGCAGACAGTCGTGGGAGTGGTAGCAGAGGACAGGAGATGGACACAAGAGAGGAGAAAGCTAAAAAAGAAGAAAGAAAGGAGGCGGAGAAGAGAGAGGAGAGGAAGATGAAAGAGGAATCTCAGAGTAGCAGCAGCTCAGAGTCGGAGGAAGAAGGGGAGAAAGGGAAGATGAAAAAGAAGAAGAAATGCACCTCAAGCTGCTCTTCCTCATCGTCATCCTGCTCTGGTTCTTCGTCGTCTTCTTCATCGTCATCATCTTCATCGTCCTCTTCGTCCACTGATGACTCCTCCTGCAGCTCAGATGAAGAGAGGACCCCTACGCCTCCACCAGGCCCCGTCCAAAAACCTGCAGCACAGGAAAAACCTAAAGAAGAAGTGAAACAAGAAGAGGAGGAGGAGGAAGAGGACGAGGAGGAGGAAGAGGAGGAGGAGGAGGAGGAGGTGGTGAAGGAGGAGGTCGAGGTAAAAGTGGAGGAGGAAGAACTGTCTCCTCCCTCACAATCACCGTCACCTTCAACTTCTCCAACTCCCACTGCTCCCGCTCCCACTAAACCTGCTAAACCCGCCACCGGGAAGGGCTCCGGGCAAAGGGGTCGTCCGCCGAAACCAAAGCCCAACGGAGGAGAGGGGAAGGCGGGAAGACCAAAGCGGAGGGAGGGGGTCCACCTCCCCACCACTAAGGAACTGGCTAAACGTCAGAGGCTTCCCAGTGTGGAGAACAGGCCCAAGATTTCTGCGTTCCTTCCAGCCAGGCAGCTCTGGAAGTGGTTTGGGAAACCCACTCAGGTATGAAGACATAAAAAAATCACAGAACCCAAAGTATGTTCATGCGAAGTATTTCATGTGGCATCCTCATCTCACCCCCTCCAGAGACGCGGCATGAAGGGCAAGGCTAAGAAACTCTTCTACAAGGCCATAGTCCGCGGTCGAGAGATGATCCGCATCGGGGACTGCGCCGTATTTCTGTCCGCCGGCCGGCCCAACCTGCCCTTCATCGGCCGCATCCAGAGCATGTGGGAGTCCTGGGGCAGCAACATGGTGGTCAGGGTCAACTGGTTCTATCATCCAGAGGAGACCAACCCCGGGAAGAAACTCACAGACAAAAAGGTTCATACTTCAAGTTGTTTTGATTGAAGTGTATCTAAATAAGCAGATGGGTATTATGTGACAAAGTAAATCAATCAAACCTTCTACAGTCTTTGATTAATTAGTGATACTGTATTGATTATGACTCAGATGATATGTTTTAATGTGAGACTTGTTTCTTCCTCAGAACTGGGATCAGATGTGTGGTCAGTCTTTACCAGCAGCTCTGCACTCGTCCATCCAGAGAAAAGACTTCATGGAGGTGAGATCAACATTATTCATATGTTTGTTTTTTCATTTTGGCTTCAGGATAGACCTCCGAAACTGACAATAAAGTCAAAAATTTTACCAGTTAAAAAATAGATAACCAAAAAATATATACCTTATTTTCCGGACAATAAGCCTCTACTTTTTTCCGACGCTTTGAACCCTGCAGCTTAAACAGCGATGTTTCTCATGTATCGGCGGCACGAAGCTTGTTAGCTTTTTACAAGCTAGCAAACTCTGCGCCGCCGATACATTTAGCCTCGTCACATCAGACCCGGTCAGAGTGGACCACATGAAACTGTTCGAATAAATTCAATAGTGGCTTATAGACAGGTGCTTTCAATAGTCTGGAAAATACGGTAGTTATACTGAAGTGTTTTGAAAACAACAATAGAAATAATTTTAAATGATTGTTCTTTGTCTTGGTTTTCCTGTGAGATCTTACGATATATTTTGTTTGCTAAAGTTTCATCTGGCTGATAAAATGTCATCAGCCAGGGCATCTTGTCCATCTGTATACTGTGTGCCAATAGCATGTTGCCATAGCAACAGCCAGAGTACTAACACTAATTAGGTTAACAACACCATGACCTAAAATAATATGGTAAACAAACAAACAAAAACAGATGCAAGTGTTAGAAAATTAAAGTTGAATGCTTTAGCTGCTTTTACATGAGTTTATATAGTGATGCTAATAGCTGCAGACAATGTTTTTGCTAACAATATTAGTTTGTCACAGTTTGGGCTCATCATAGAAGAAAGCAGGTGAATGCAGTAATGACCTCTACAAACGTTTTACCAGACTACAGCATATGTGGTTTTACAATAAAAGCCTGTGTCTCTGTCGCAGCGCGCGCTGTACCAGTCGTCTCACAGCGACGAGAACGACGTGCAGACGGTCAGTCACAAGTGCCTGGTGGTGAGCGTGGAGGAGTACGAGCAGATGACCCACACCCGCCGCTACGCCGACAGCGAGGACCTCTACTACCTGGCCGGCACCTACGAGCCCACCACCGGCATGATCTTCAACACGGACGGAGTTCCAGTCATCTGCTGAACGGACAGACACTCACCGCGGAGTTACTGAAACCAAATCGTGACACGACTCTACTTTGGACCTCACTGGAAGTCAGACACGTGGTCTTAATCACTGATTCTCACGAACACGACTCGATGAACTGAACTGCTCTGATTCGTCCTTTGAGCGGACTGTCCCAGACAGCTACTACTACAGAGACGGGAGACACTACAGACAGTATTACAAGGAACAAGTCTCCTGAAACATTTGCACACACATGCACACACTCAAACTTCATGGACACGCTCTGTTTTTGCTTGTTGTGTTCATGGGAAACTTTCAGAACACGCATGAGCACTCCGGTCTCCTTTTACGTGTAAATAATACACATAATGTACGCTCACACAGACACAGTGTAAATACTGACCTCATGTAACACACACACACACAGTTATATAGAGGAAAATATGAGTGTTTTATTTTCATGTAATAGATTTATGTCAGAGTACTTTTTTCTAAAGAGGTAAACAGTTGAGAAGCTTTAACGAACTGTGAATGATGATACAGGAGAGAGGCCTGTGTCAGCCCGTCCGCCCTCAAACCCCCAAGCCCCGCCCCCCACAGGACGGACAGACGGACGCACACACGCTGCCGGTGTGACGTTGTGATTATGATGTTGCCGTGGTGATGTTACAGTCATGTTACAGTTATATAAATGTATCTACAGAACAGCAGGAGCGACAGACTCAAAGAAAGAAAGAGACGCACAGACAGAGAGAGGTAGACTCCTTCCATAGCTGTCCAACAGAGAGCACTTACAAACACTTAAAAAATATATAATCTCCTTTAAGTTAACCCCTTCAACTCCCCTTGACAATCCTACGTCGGGCAGGAACGCTGCCCATGTGCAACTAAAACTTCTGACTCCCTCAGAGACTCAGGCTAAAGAGAGAGGAATTAATCTTGTACTATTCAAAGCACTTCTCATTTTTCATCTTTGAGTTCCTTATTTTAAAGGAAAAATCCACCCTAAAGAAAAAAAACACTATGAAACAAAACCAGCTGCTGTTGATGTTATTTGGCTGAACAACAGATCCCAGATGAGTTTCACCACAGCCACACGATGTGGTGCCTTTAGGGTCCTGTCTGGAGGCTGTTGAAAAGCATTCTGGGAAATGTAGGACGCCAGCCAAAACAACAAAATCACAGCACTCGGCCACAAAGTACATCTGTGACTGCACTGCAAGCTGATGTATTACCAGTGTAGGAGTGCTAGTGGGTGGATTTTTTCTTTCTTTTTTTTTTTGTCAGGGTTGTAAACACTGCAGTCAGTCCAAGATGCATCAAGGTCATGGCACTGATATTCGCCATGAAGCTGCCAGCGCTGATTAAATCAACAAATTTCAGTTTTAACGCTCATCTTCTGCAGTTTGGCTTCATTCCTCCAATTTTGTCTGCAGTGTTTTGCAACCTCTGAATGTCCTACGTTTTTAGATGTTTTTTTTTTTGCTTCTGCTGTTTTATGGACGTCCGTCTTTACCCTCTTTAACCACGTTTGAACCCTCCGAGCAGACATGTTTCCGACATGAGTGCACTTTGAATGAGCTCGGCTGCAGAGGAGACTCTGCACCCGGGAGTGGTGTACGTCTTCCTAGAGTATTTACAAACCTCCAAACTCCCGCCGCTTCGCCGACTCTCCTCTGCACGCCACTGACACCCCCACCCCCCCTTCAACATGCAGATCAACAAATACACACACACGACCACGTCCCTTGTAACACATTCTTCTTCTTCTGGTTCTTTTAGCTGCTTCTGACTTTTTTCTATGTGCCTAATTTGATCGTTTTTAGGGCGAGACTGTTGAATGTCGTGCTCAGCATTGTGAGCGTTTGTTTTTTGGGGCGGCCTTACTCTCCCAGGCCTTATGATGATGATGATGATAATTCGCCAAATCACTTTTAAGTCCCGCCCCCTTGCCGTTATCCTCTTCAGGTGCAGAGGAATAATCAGATATTTTCCCAGGTGTGCTGACGTTGGGGAAACGCCTTTGGTTTTATAGTTTGAACAACTTTCCTGAGCTCACGTAGTTACAGTGTTGTGCATAGACTTTGTATCAGATATATATGTGAATATATATATATATACAGTATACGGTACACTGTATATATAGTATATTTCTGTTTATTAACCACGTTGTCCTCTCTCTGCTCCGCTGCAGAGACTGAAGATTGTCTTGTTGATATTCAATAGGTTTAATATTTTCTACTCTCTTGAGATCTTTTAGTTTTGTCTACATTTGTGTGATTTTTAGGCTTCGTGGTGTTTTTTTTTGTTTTTGTTTTTTTTACTCACTCTGAGATGGCTGCAGGACGTCTGGAGGAGGAGATGTTAATGTGGCATTTTTCCAGTTCAGTGATAAAAAGACGTCTGCCAGTACATTTTAGCATTTCAGTGCGTGCTTTTATATCAAATTCAGACACGATAGCCACCCAGTAAAGGAGAGTTTTAAAGTTTTTGCTGCTAGTCTATTAGTATTTAAAGTGGTTTAACAGGTACAGAGTGACTCTGTGTAATACTTTGTGAGATTACTAAAATCTTATCTGCTAAAGCCCCGCCTGCTCCTCCAGATGCTGCTCTTGCGTCAGGCGGAAATCTGACATCTCTGCTGAGTGACGAGCGTCCAGGCTGGATCTCCGGTTCGTATCGGTTTCGTCGTCGTGGAAACACAGGTCCCAGCGGTGTTTGCGGAGTGAACAAGTTTAAAAGTGCCCGTTATGAATGTTTGTTTACCCCCGGAGCTGCTAAAGCACTTTTTTTCTTCTGTGCGCGTGTGTGAGGGACGGAGGTAAAGGAGACTGATAAGACATGACACTTTTATCTCCTGCTATTACCACATACACACACACACACACACACACACTTACTCCCCACTTTGCCTTCATTTGCATTTGGTGTCAATACTTTTTTAAGACTTTGTATATGTCCGTTTATCACCATTTGTGTTTTACTTCATCCCGGATTTATGATTTTCTTTGCTGTGATTATTTTTCTCATCTCTGTATAACTATATTTTTGCATGTTTCTGTCATTTTCCCCCTTTTTGCTTCCCCTCTCTGAACAATCGTCCACGCCTCTCAAGCAATACTGCTGACAGGCACTGGGAGCTAGCTGCTAGAGTAAGAGAGAGAGAGAGAGAGAAAGAGAGGAATGGGAGAGAGAGAGAGAGAGAGAGGTGGACTGGAGGCTGGTTCTTCGTCTGCTGTTCCTTCAGTATCGTTATCGTCCTGTTACAGGTTTTAACAAAAAAGATTATTTTGAAAATAAATAGAAAAATCATCTAAGTTTTGTAAATGATCCTTCACTGTCGAGGGGGGAAAAGCTATCAGAATATACTTTGTACACATGTCTAATCTTGTAAAAATGCAAAAAGATACATTTTAGAGATAAATCTGAAATCAGATATATTCTGTCACCCTATACTATATGTGTAAGGAACTGTTTTTTTTTTCTTTTTTTTTTACAGACAGCAACCGCGTTTATCAGTGTTTCTTTGAAATTGTTTTAGTAACTCAATATTTTATAGTTAATCAATAAACAGATGGAACTGTACTTTTTCTGGTTGTCTGTGACTCTGGTGTGAAAACAATTTTTTTTTTTGCATTGCAGGAGCAGGTTACTTTATGAACTTTGTGCACATGCAAGTATGTTTTCATTCTTATGAAGCTCTTGGCCCCAAAACAAATATGCAGTAAATGTTCCTGTGATTTCACACCCTTTGATGTTTCTCCTCCATCACCTCCTGCAGTTCTCACTTTCACCACAAGAAGCAGCTCACTCACCTAAATGTTTTTTTTTTTTTCCCCCTCCCTTTTTGTTTTGTTTTGCCTGCTTTTATTTTGTGTGGACTGCTCCTTTAATCAATAGTGGACTCCATCAGGCCTCCATTTTGGCAGCCCAGTAATGAAGCTGCTGGTTGTGATAAAATGGAGGAAAGTTCAGCTTCCTCTGCCGAGCTGCTGAGCTGACCACGGGAGACACATTTTCCACCGCTGACCGTCCATGATTCTGCCCTCAAAGAGCCGGTAAAGGTGTGTGTGTGAGTGTGTGTGTGTCTTTTGAATTCCTGTGTGTCCACGTGTAATTAAATCCTTGCTGACATGAACAGAGTGTGTGTTCCTGTTTCACGGTGAGAGCAGCAGTCAGGGGTTCGGACGTCTCTCTGTTTCCCCCAAAGGACCAGCATCAGCATAACATCAGAACCTGCTGGGAGCTTCTTCTGACACACACACACACACACACCAGCGTGCACAGGTATCCACACATCCTGACGCATGCTAACACACACACTCTCCCTCCAGTCTACCTCAGCATCGCCATACACACCCTCCTGTGGGTGTGTCAGCTTGCAGCGCTCTGATTGGACACCATCACAAGAACAGAGGCGTCCTATTGGCTGAGGCTTTGTTGCATCTTAAACTCTAGTGTGTGTGTATGTGTGTGTGTGTGTATGTGTGTGTTTGAACTCATTACTTCTGAGTTCCCCCCACCTCTCTCAGCCCCTCCAGGCAGTGTGTGTGTGTGTGTGTGTGTGTGCTGCACATGGTTTCCCAGGAGACAGGTATCTGAGTGAGGGGGCGTTCAAATGCACGCTGAGCACAACAGTTTGAAAGGCTTGTTATTCAGACTGGAGTCTGCTCACACACTTTCAGAACTCTGTGTTTGTCCTTCAACTCGGTTTTGTCAAAAGGAAAAACAAGAGTTTTCTGCATTTATTTCCAACTCCAGCGATACTTTCTCCTCCTCCTCTCCTCGTATTTCTTTCATTCTTACCTCCATCCCTCCCAGATTACTTCACTTGCACATTTCCACTTTTGTTTTCTTCAGGATTTAAATGGAGTCCAACTGTTCTCATGGTGTAGTTCTTAGTTTATAATCTACATCTCTGCACAGCACCACACAGTCTGACAGCAGAAACATAATTGAAGTAGAAAGCAGTCAGAGAGCACCATCCTCCATTAATACAGCTGATGCTATACACTGAACACTGTTGCCCTCTTGTGGTGAAATAACAACACTGTCTCGTTAAAACATTTGAACATTATATGAGTTAGGGATTTGATCCTTTGATCTTGCTCAAAATGTAACAATGACCCTGTTTACACTTGGTTTTAAGGTGAGTCTCGAATCACAACTGGACAGCGCCAAATATAAATGTAAAAGACTATCAAGATGCACTGAGCCAGTCACTCAAAGCACATGCGGAGGTGACGCATGTAATCACATATCGTTTGTAGTGTAACCACTAATGTGTCATCAGTGCAGGACAGTTTAGCCTCCTTCATCTTGCCTTCTAAACAACTTTGTCCTCTCACCTGAAACAGCTGCAATATCAACGTCCATGTCCAACGGTTCTTGAAACATTTTACCTTCTCCTCTCTTTAAGCTAACTGTGCTAACTCTTACCAAAATGTGGCGCTCCTTTGTTCTGCAGCATTATCTAAAAACTGCCCCCTTCTGACAGACAGTGGTGGACAGTAACAGAGTACATTTACTTGAGTACTGTACTTAAGTACATTTTTTTAGTATCTGTACTTTACTTGAGTATTTGTTTTTTGGAAACTTTTACTTTCACTCCGCTACATTTCAAAGGTAAATACTGTACTTTGGACTCCACTACATTCCCAGTAAGTGTGTGGTTACTTACTTTATATACAGTCTATGCTGCAATGTGTTTCAGGCAGTTTGTCCAGGTAGAGTTACCGTCGCACATGCGCAAATCGGCAGGAAGTGACCGGCAGCGGAACCGAACAATAAAGAGGGAAGACAGGAAGCAGCACGGTTTTGTTGTTGACATTTTTTAAAAAGCGCTCAATAGCATGTTAGCCTCTCGATGGGAAATTTGAAAACAAAAAAACAAGACCAAACAGTCAACCAACAAAGTATTATGCACACTCTGCAGGAAGGAGTTTTCTTTTCATTGAAGCACTTTCAGCTTAAAATACCACATTAACAGGAAGCA
>OOFC01004884.1:1198-22487 GCA_900323345.1 Pseudochromis fuscus
CCCGAGGGCAGCAGTGTTCAGTCTGCAGCATCAGTACAGCTGGATTATACCTTGGTGGAGGTTTGTGCTCTCTGAGTGCTTCCCAGTAATTTCTGTTGATAAATTGCCAAAATAAATAAATAAATAAATAAAGTTTCACAACAGCATAAAGTAACACAATGAATATTAGACCTTACTATGTGCTTAAGCAATGACTTTCTCATTTCAAGCCATAACTTTGACAACATAATAATAATAGTAGTAGTATACGAGTGGTATTGTTCTCTACCTGTGGGGTGTACACAGATGTATTTGTAATACTGTGCCATTCATCAGTCATTTGCCTCTTCTGATAACATGTGGAAATAATAAGCAGCTTTACAGTTAACTTCTTCCAACTTAGAAACACTGTTACACCAATAAAATGACATCACTTCCTGTGGTACAGTGCTGTGTGAGCAGTGTTGGCCATGACAGTAAAGTGAACATGCCTCCAATCTGTCCTAAATCTAATGACTACACTTGCACAGTGTCTCAGGTCTGTTTCAGACACCTTGAAAAGCTTACTGCTGCTCCTTTGTGGATCCAGTTTGTCTCAGTGTCTTTGTCTCTTCATTTAATCCCAGACTGACTCCATGATGTGAAGATCAGGGCTCAGTGGGGTTCACACCATCTGTTTCATGGCTCTGTTCTTCTGGTGGCTGAAGACAGCTCTTTATGACTCTGGCTGGATGTTTGCGCTGGTTGTTTTGCTGCAGGGTGAATTTTAAATCAATCGCATGTCTCTCTGATGGTCCTGCATGTGTCTACAGTTTGAACAATTATATTAATGGGAAGTAAATTCATAAGTGTGTTTAGATTTACTCAATTAAATTGTATTTTTGGTTGTTTTTTTAATGTGGGCGATTCACAAAACATGAAGGGAAAAACATTACACAATACAGACATAAACAGCTGGATCATAGACTGTATGTAGAAAAAAATGAGGCCAATGCAGAAGTGCAAAAAAGGTGCAATACTCCTGATGGCCACTAGATGCTGGCTCGAAAAAACTTCAATTCAAAAATCCTTAATTTCAATCCTGAAATATTCAGTCAATACATTTTTACCACAAGTCATTCTCATGTCATTAGTTAAAGCTAACTCTTCTCAGTGATTTGATGGTTCATCTGGGCGGGGTTAGCTTGAGTGACAGGTCTCATCTCCAATGAGACACGTCTGAACTCCAGTCACTCGTTAGGCAGTGCCTTCAGGTTCAAGCATCAGACCCGCCTCCTCACTCCTCCCTTCATCTCCAAATATGGTCACATCTGGCTCCAAAAATCCAACATGGCGACGTTCAAAAGCTGAACTCTTGGATTCAAAAGTCCACAAACCAGCGTGTGACATCATCTTAGCTTCATTCATACTATCCACAGCCTATGTTCAGAGGCCTCAGTCGTCATTGGGCAAAGTTTCAGCAGATTTCTTCGTGAAGAACATGACCACAGACTATAGCCCGAGTGTGATCCAATCACCTCGCACACACCAGACTACCTCCAGGTTTGCTGCACCATTGAAATCCAATCGCACTGACCCCTGCATCGACAGACAGCACATCCAGATACAGACTGCCACGTGCTTGCATAAATCTTGTGTTTGGATGACATCAGTATTAGTCACGTCCACCGACCACTCTGCCATGTGCGGTGCATGAGGTCATTGAGCAGAAGCTGCAGCATCTCTGTATACAGGCCCCTCAGCTACAGCAGGGTAAGGTCTCCGGTGATGTGAAGTACTGATCTTGTTGTGCTGCCACTGCTGTTGTCGTTCAGACGTCTCAATTATGTCGCGCTGCTGCAAAGTGCGTTCATGCTTTTACCTGCAGACCTCTGCTGACGGTGCATTCAGACACCTATGTGCACACACACACATATATATATATACACAACACAATCCTTCCATAGCTGCTAGCAATGAGCCTATAGTGACACCTTGGCAAGTAGTTATATTTAGTTTGTTCAAAGTCTTGTTGCTAGGAGATGTGCAAATTATAGGTAGCCTACATTGGCTCTAAAACTGGAAATAAATTCTTTCACATTAAAAGCGAACAAAAGAGGATGGTTAGTCTGTAATGAGCTGATGAACTCCCACACACATGCAGCTCAGTCGCACACACACACTCCCACAGCCTGAGCACTTCGCTGCAGAGTTTCTCTACTCTCCTATCCTGGATTGTGTATCGGCACTGAGGCAATCAACCGACTTAAATAACCATCAGAAAAGCAAGCAGTGGGAAGAAACAATGGCGGCACTCCAATGAGGACAACTGTGTTCAAAAATACATGCAATTATTCATTATTATGAAAAAAAAAAAAGGGATTTTATTGCAAATTAGCACGGATGAGAAAAGATGCCACCAGCTAATATTCACAACTCATTCATTATGTAACCTTCAAAACAAATAAAGCAACCAAGACTGGAGAGATCAAGGTCTCTGATTGGCTGTGGCTCGCTGGGGGATCTCAGCTAACATCTATGCATCTCCCCAGAGAGGACTCCAAAGGTCAGGACAAAACACTGCTTTTTAAAAGCATCTGCTGTGTGGTCCCTGTTGTGCAGAGCTGAGTGTATCCATGCTCTCTGCTTTACCTCCATAGCCTTCTGGTAAGTAGTGGTTTCGAGGGATGCAGCGAGCCCGGAGGCTGAGTAAGCACAGGTTACATCCCTCGGGCTCATGAAGGGGGAAATATTAAGGGCAGAAGCATTTGAGGACAAACGTTCAATTCCAATTTTTCCGACATATGTTGTGATTTAAACTTAGGTTAGAAAGCTGACCTGAGGCCTGTCTGTGGGTCCACATGAACAAAATACACTGGAAACTAAATCCATGAGATAAACTTGATACATCCATGAGGGAAAACTCTTTAGTCAACTCAAAATACACAAGAAGCCATAGACTGTGTATAGAAATGGATGAAGGAGGCAAATGTGGAAGTGCAAAAAAGTGCAACATTCCCTTTGACTTTAACGAAAAAAAATGGCATTTTCAGTTAAATGGTGAATGGAGTACATTTATATAGCACTTTCTTGACCTTAGCTAGGTCCCAAAGCGCTTTACAAGGCAACTCATTCACCCATTCACACACCAATGGCTACAGAGCTGCCATGCAAGGCGCTAGCCACCATTGGGAGCAAGTTTGGGTTCAGTGTCTTGCCCAAGGACACTTCAACATGTGGACAGGAGGAGCTGGGGATCGAACCCATGATCTCATGATTCATAGGAGACCCACTCTACCACCTGAGTCACAGCCACCCAAATACCACTGAAATACTCAGTCAATACTGATCCATCTGAAAAATAAACATTATTAAGTAGATATTGGGCTTCAAAAAGAGGAAGATTAAAGGGCGTGGTTAGTTTGATTGACAGTTCTGGCCTTCAATAAGACCAGACCTGAACTCCACTCTCATACACATAAGACAGTGTCCTTCATATCCAAATATGGTCACTTTTGCCTTAAAAAAATAACATGGTGAGCTTCAAATACCAAAGTCCTCACTTCAAAATAAGAGCCCACAAACCAACAGGTGATGTCACATTAGATTCGTCCATTCTATAAAGAGCCTACAACTGAAGTGCACAGTTTTACTATCATTTATCCTTTTTAACATAATCCAATAACATTTTAAATCATTTTCAAGATGCTGTTGCAAAATGAAAATAACAATCTGAAACTAAAGATTAGCTCAGCCACGGACAAAAACACAAACATCCCAGCTGCATGAAAACAGCTTTCAGGGGCAAAGAAATGAACGGACAACACGAGCAGCTGGAGGGAGGTGAGAGAGAGAGGATAGAAAATGAAAGGGGAAAGCGAGCTGCAGGGTAGTTTGACCACTTAGAGGAATCGCAACAATAAAACAGGCCACAGAGCACGGAGTAGGTAAATGTCAACGTGAAGGAGGATGAGGATTTAGTGGGAGAAATATCACTGCGACAAAATCCAGCTCCAACAAGTGCTTGCATGAGCAACAGGTACATCCCGGGGTGAGAGTGTGTGTGTGTGTGTGTGTGTGTGGGAGCCAAGAAGTGTTTGCTGGGATCTGACTCGGGACTCCACTCGGCTCGTTTTGAATGCATTGATTTGTTGGGCCGTGTCAGGTTCATTAAATTGTGAGGAAAGAGAGGAATTGATCTGTGTATTAATTTCTTGCCTGTGCTAATGAGCAGGCGCAGCGCTTATAGCATGTTATGTAACGTGTGGAGCTGGGTTTGGTTTTTAATGTTAGCACACACGCTGCTGTCCAGATGCTGCTGCTGCTGCTGCTGCTGCTGCTGCTGCTGCTGGAGTCTGCAGAGGCGAGGAGCTGCAGCAGGCGTCGCCACAGCAACCAGGAGGGAAACAGAGAGAGAGAGAGCGAGAGAGGATGACACCTCCCTCCTGTGTGAGTATGAAAGCCACCGATCAAACTACGACTCAGAGATTAAACAAGCCTCTCCGCCCCTCGCCGTATCGCTGTCACCCTTGAAGTTGCGAGCGCAGGTGAAGATAAAGACGACGACCGACACCGACTGATTTGCCACTGTTTACAAGATTATGGCGTGCGTCACGGCGGGTGCAGGTAGACTCAGCTCATTAAGATTCACTCGCAAATACTGTGCAGCGAGAGAAGGGAAGCAGACGAATCAGATGCAAACAAATATACATGTCATGTTCACCGAACTTCAAGAGAAACTGCATTTCTGAGGGAAACGCTCGGTAAAGCAAAGAGCTGGAAACTCTGCTGCAAAACTGATTCAATCAGCACTGTTCCTCCACTGAGGCGGTGTGTGTGAAGGAAAAACAATGGGATGAAGCAAGAAAGTTCATATGAAGAAGCTTATTCTGCCAGTTGTTGACCCTTAATAATTATGCAATGCAAGGTGTCGATGTTTGAATAATGACTTTAGTTCATTTACGAAGCTGGAAGGCTGCAGAGAAATTTCATATTTAAATATCCACTAAAACAGGGGGTTAAACATAGTGTATCTGTACATATTACACAATAAAACCCTGTTAAGAAAAGAAGGGTTTAGCTGTACTTACATGCTAGTAGTGGGCTTTTATTTTGAAATTGATTAAAGAAGCGTTAAATTAAAATCAACATGAAAGGAAACAGCAGTTGGAGAATGTCTGATTTCTGTGGTGTGATGTATTTCTGGCAAAAACAAAATGTTCGAAGCAATTTGATTGGACCATTGAAACACAACGAGACCCCACAGCTAGCAAGCTAGCTCAGGTTACTAGATAATGTTAGCCCTACATACTGTAGCATCTCTCCAACAAGAAGACTCTACATGTGTTGCTCTTTCTTCTTTATCGTAAAACAGGACACAGCTACTGTCGGTCACCAAAAGCAAACCTGCAATTGTTTATCGTTACCTAGCAACCTTTATTTATTCAAATGCATCCCACTGAAGCTGGAAATCTTCTTGAGAAGCAACATCTGGCCAATACCAATTAAAAATGACAACAGGCGAAACAACACCACGGTACAAGTAAAACTTAAAGTACTCAAGATATAATCTGCACTGATGCTATAAAGTGAACACTGTTGCCCTCTTGTGGTGAAACAGCAGCATTGTCACAATAGAGTGGGATTCGCGTCATTTTCTTTGGACAGGATCCCAGTTGTTGTCCAAAATTGTAATATTTGTTACTTGAGTAATGACTCCTCCCCTTCTCTTTCTCTCTTTTAAAATAAATAAAATTAATAAATCAAGATCTGTTCATAAATGTTTTTCCATAATTTTGCCAACCCATGACGTCCTTTGTAGAGTTAATAAAGCTGAGCCATGAACAGACAGTTGATGCAGTGTTCACAGTCCTGCCAGAGATCAGACTCCGCTCATTCCTACAGAGCAGAAAGCATGGCGGCTGTCTCCTCTCTACATTAGCCACAGATATATGTTATGTAATGTCAGCTAATGATTACAAAATGATCCGAGTAAAGAAATCACTGCAGAGACACGATGTTAGTTTTCCCAGAACCGCTTCATTAATAAAACACACCAGTGTCTCAGTTGGACATAAATGGCCAGCCAGCTCTTAAATACAAGGAACAAGTGTTATTAATTTGGGTATAGATCTAAATACAACAAAACAAACTGACTCCAACAGTTTCTTGTCTAAAATAAAAACAGGTATTATAAACCAACTGGTTACGCTGAAAGAATAAAAAACCATAAATAAAGCCGCAGGTGAGGCACATTACATTGTCAGTGACTTTTTCCTCCAGGATGAACATTAACAGAGAGTTGTGCTGTGGCCCCGACGACCAGGTCATCAGGGTTTAACAGCTCATCCTGGCCAGTGGCCGGTAGCGAGGCAGGGTCATTGATGAATGCTCCGATGGAGGCGGAGGATGTGCTTTAAAAGGTTGAGGTGTGCTGCAGTAAGTCTAAAAATAACCCGCCTGCCTCTGATATCCCCCTAAGCCATCTGCCCCCTTTAGAATTATCCCCATAACAACCACTCACTTGATATCTGTTGTCTTTTCCTTCAACGGACATTTAAAGATTCCATCTGCTCCCATGAAAAGGAGCCAGGAACATGTTTGGATATTGTCCTACTCGCTGGAGGCGAAACATTTCCACATTTATCAGTTTGGACCAGGAGGCCCGTACATCTTGAACTCCGCTAATTTCGGGCTGCCCTGTAGCAACATATGCAGTCTAATAGATAATAAACTGGTAGAGGCGACACAAACCAAGCATAAATTTGCAGATTTAACTTCTCCCATTGCAGCATCTTTCTGAAAGGTCTGAGTAATCGCTGTCCATCTGTGCCTCTCTCAGAAATCCGACGCTCACTCACTTGCTCGATGTGTGATTATTTAACCGTTAGCAGGGACATATTTAAGAAGCTTCACCCTAAACAAGCAGGCTTTCTCGGGGTGATTTCATTCAGCGGCAGCCTGTGGCAGGAAGATTGGGGGTTATGTTGCTGCAACAGTTTGGAGGGCGGGTAGGATAACATTGGCTCGTCTCCACACAGGACACCAGGCTGCACACACTCATTGCTGCTCCGCAAGCACCGTGACCGCAGGAGTAACAGCATTACTCATCCAAAACATTCAACACCGCTTTCACTCCCCACTGCTCGCCAGGTGACTTATGTTTATTCAAATTATCTCTGTTTTTTTTTTTTTTTTTTTTTTTTTAAAGCCTTCCTGCGATCTCTTGGTTTCCACAGCGAGCTCTGCCGGCTCTCAGTTTGCACAGTAGCACCCAAGGTTATCACTGTTCAGCATCCTTACTTTCACTTGACTGAAAAGCAGCCAGAACACTGCGAGGAAACGCAGGTTAAGATGCTCGCGCACACTTATTGAGACATTCAGAGTGCAGACAGAGTGCAAGCTGTAGCTCTTTCAAAGAGAGCCACAACACATCTGAAGAGACTCTTGTGTAAGTGAGAACAGAAATATAATGAATGAATACAAATCTAGGCTGACACCACGACTACATGTGCGGTGAGGATCGGCTCTCACTGTCAAAATCTCTCTTATTTTTAATGTTAAACTTAATCTTAATGATCAGCACCGAGGAGGTCTATGAATATTAAGAGGTGTCTCGTCTCAGAGACGCGTTACGAGCTGCCAGAGGAAACAGATTTCCTCTCTGTGTTGTACTAATAGGTGCCTGGTTTGCTTAGTGTTTTATTTCTCAGAGGGGAATCCTTCCCACGCAACTTAGGTACAGAACATGGGAAAACATGAGAACACGCCAAGATAAGTAGCAACACGTATGCCGGAGGTGGAAGAAAAAGAAAAAGTGGTGGTTACGTCTTCAAACAGCGTCTGAAAGCCCATCACCCGGACCTTTGTTGGTTTGTAGGAGTCACTCTTTGAAACAAGCAATCCACAGCCCCGCCCACTTCACGCAGTGATTAGCCGAGTGTGTGAGGGAACACTTTGAATGTCTTTTATGAGAAAGGCTGTTCAGAGGCGTGTGTTGTTATATGGATGATTTATAGCAACACGCAATATGGATGACATGTTGTACACACCACATCATATAAACTAGTTCATTTAAAGCGTCCTCTGGGTTTGAAGGGCCCACTGTGTGCTCAGCATGCACCAGCCTGCAGTGTCAACACAGGGCAGAGGTCAGCCACAGGTTAATGCTGTTAGGGCCACATCTAAATCATCAGCTTGTCAGGACAGAGACCCAGTTGTAAAACAGAGCAGGGTTCTTCAAGGACTGGGGTGTTACATCAGAATACTTCTAGATACTGCAGCTTTAAAAAATCCTGGCTGTGGGAACTTAAATGCATAATAATTTAATTGAAATCTAGTTTTACTGCAGACCTGAGTAGGCTGATCAAATCAAAAATAAAAAATTAAGTAAGCATCAAAGTGTGAAAAAACTGCAGTTCCTCAAATGGCCACTAGAGGCTCCAAAAGTGAGTCAAGTATATTGACTGTACGGACAAGGCTAACATTTCATCATCGGTTGGTTTGTGGACTCACATTTTGGCATTTGAATGTAGCCATGTTGGTTTACTGGAGCCAGAAGTGACCATATTTGGATATGACAAGAGGAGTGAGGAGGCGGGTCTTACCCTTGAACCCAGGGATACTGTCCAATGTGAGAGTGGAGATCAGGGTTATTCTCATTGGTCAGTTCCCATTCACCCCCAAGCAAAACAAACAAACAAACAAAAAAAAAACTACAGCAGAAATAAATATGATCATAGTCTGGTACAATAAATGGTTTTGGACTGTGGATAATTTTCTTGTTGGCTAACTACACAGGAGTATTGTTATTTTTTTACATATATCTCACCTATTTAAACTCTACAAAGGTTTAAAGTACTACATTCACTCCTACCCAGCTCCTCCCTCTTGTCAACACATGGTCACTTCTGGCTCAAAAACAACAAGATGATGAAAGCCAAATGTTTCTTGCTGTCCAAATGCTTCCACAGTCCAGTTGGTGATGGTGATGGCGACGTCCATCTTTAATATACACTCTATGAGTCACATACAGTACCTCAGTACCTGAAAAAACATTGTAGACCTCAGACAAATACAGACAAGAGATGCTGTAACCTACTATGAGTCTTGTTTTTCTTAGCAGCAGTGAGGATGTGTTTGACAAACTGCAGCATGAACTAAGATTTTTACTTCTGCTTCATCCAAACTCTGAATTAGAAAGTGAAGAACATCCTTCAACAATCAAAAAACTGATCTTGTAAAAATTCTCAGCTGCGACTTTAACAAATTGGATGCAACCAAAATGAAGCACAAAGAGCGCCACTCTGATCTAAATCACAGTAGCAGTAGTAGTCGGCTGTGTCAGTGTTTCAACTGTGTGTCAACTGTTGAAAAATGGTGCATTTTTGTAATGGATACGGCCTGGATTCGGTACACAGGGACCTCCAGGGTGGAAGGTTTTAATGAGCACCTGTGTGTATTAGGTGGCCCAGAAACCTGCCTCTTGCCTCTAAATTGAAAGGCTTTAATGTTCCAACTCAATTTAATAGCAAAGAAACAGAGAAGTTGGGAGAGAGGAAGAAGAGGATGATATAATGCAGCATGTTTTCTGCTTCTTTCTTCACCAAACCGAGCCACCTGGATTTTTACCACATGAATTTCTAAAAATTGTGATTGTGGCTGCTCATAAAAAAAACAACAAAAACAAAACATCCCTGTGGCTTTAGAATTTTTGCCATATCGCAATGTCCCAAAATAAAACAAATCAATAGTGTGGGAGAGCACTAGTGCGATGGCCTGGTGCCATTACACTTTAATGGCTGCATACTGAGATGGTACTCTTGGCTTGGGCTCTATTCGCTTTTTTTTTTTTTAAACTATTCTAAAGTTTCTGACTTGCTGCCAGAGCTAACTGTGGCTAAAGCAGGATGAAGAAAAACAAACGATCCACAGCTCGGTTGTAGGACGACAACAACACATCCAAACACGGAAAAGAGTAATTAGACCTGAACAGCTGTGCGAATCCTCTGAAGTCAGCGGTGTTAAATCAGTTCCCCTCGTACAATGTGTTTAAAAGCTACACTGGAGCACTTTACAACATACACTAGTTTATGACCATCATTCTGTTGGATATTCGTTTGAATGTGGGGTGAAAAGTTCAAATTCAAACTATTAAGACTTGTTGGAAATGTGGGCTGTGGTCTTTCAATAAGTCCACCCCGACCACTGTTTGAAGATTTACAGTATGTATCTATTTGTTTGTATGTTGCCTCCACAGACTGTGTATAGAATAAAACGTTATCATGTTGGTTTTTTGGTGACCATATTTGGATATAAAGGGAGGAGTGAGGAGGCGGGTCTGACTCTTAAACCCAAAGACATTGTCCAATGTTTATGAGACTGGAGTTAACAAGGAGTCCACGTCCGGTCTCATTGGATACCAGACATGTCAATCAAACTAACCACGCCCCTAACTCCTCCCCTTCTCTGAGGGGAGGAGTCTAATATCTCCTTAATGACGATGAGCTGACTTTAGCTAATGACACAATTGTGGAAAAAATTTATTGACTGAGTATTTCAGGATTGAATAGGATGAGTTTTTTCAGAGTTTTTTTGAAACAGCGTCTAGTGGTCATCGAGAGTATTGCACTTTTTTGCACTTCTTGCATTAGCCTTAACTTTTGAGCCCTAGTTACTGTGTCCATTTCCATAGACAGTCTATGGTTGCCTCTAAAACCTATAAAAAGCACTTGTTGGGTGGTATGAATCATCTTCCAGTCATGGCTATTAAACTGTAAGCACCACCACTGAATCAGACAGGGTAAGGTACATTTGTGCAGGTGAACTTAAAGTTCTCTTTCCTGTCTTTATTCACTGAAGTGTGTCTAAAAAAATGAGAAAGTGATGAAAGGATACCGACTTAGCACTGACCTTCTATGGTACTGTTGGACCCAGGTAACTCAGGCCTGTTAAACTCTCTCCTTTATAAAGTCTAAATTTACTTAACAGCTGTCATTGTACTGCCAAAAACCTGTGTGGTAAAAATCTAAAATTAGTTTGAGATATTGTGTTTGACTTTGTTGTTTACTTTCCAGACCTGCAAAGTTGGGGGAACATGTTTTCTGTAATTGTTATTTATCTGTGCTGTAGAATGTCACTTTGTCTTCATGTTTGAGTGTCAGTTTTTGTACCTGATGTACCAGCATTTAGGCAGCAACTCGTTATAAGAGCAACTTGTAATTCTCTTAAATGCCTGGCTGAACTGATGTAGCCCATTAACTCTGCAGGATGGATTCTGGTTTTAATTGTGGTGTTGTGGCTTCAGTGCAGATGCTTGTATAATATCTGTTTTCTGTGTAGTTTGAAGTCTGTCTCGAGCCAAATACGTGACTTAAACCTGTAATATGTGTTTTTCTGATGCCGCACAATTCACCAGTTTATCACTTACAGTATTCTTGCCATTACGCTGAATAACAAAATGTTTATACACTCACAATTATCACAAAATATGAAAAAGCAATGTTAACTTATGTTTTAACGTGGATGTACAGAAATGAGATCAATCAAAAATGACGCCACCCATTGGTTCGTGGAGTTGCATTATGAAGCCATGAGTTTGACATGTGGATGTTGCCAAGATTGTGTTTTTTTTAGAGCCAGAAATGACCATATTTGGATATGAAGGGAGGAGTGAGGGGGTAGGTCTTGAACCTGAGGACATTGTCCAATGTGTATGAGACTGTAGTTCACTGGTGAATGAGCCTCTTAACCACCTGTAAATAATCAGAGACCAGAGCTGTCAATCAAACTACACCTCTAAATCCTCCTGTGTTTGAAGCCTAATATCTCCTGAATGATAAATTTTTCAGATGGACCAGATCATTGAGGAGAAGAGTTGAAGAGTTTATCTAATAACATCAGAATGACATAGAAAAAAATTTATTGACTGAGTATTACAGGATTGAAACTGAGGATTTTTTCATTTAAGTCAATTGCAGCCAGAGTTTTTTGGAGCCAGCATCTAGTGGCCATTGGGGGTATTGTACTTTTTTGTTATTCTACATTGGCCTCATCAATCTGACACCAGATGGCCACGTTCATCTTTTACATACAGTCTATGTTAAAACCCAGCATCCATTTGAAGACACTAACAACAAAATTATGTTCGAAATGATTGTGTTTGCTCAAGAGCATCAGTTTCTATGGTTGTATAGGAGCTTTATGGTTAATTGTGGATCATTTACTCAGAGCTCTCTACCTATATATGAAAATGGACGACTCCAGGGTTTGTGGAGTGCTTAAAACACACAGCCTGCTGTCAGTACAAGAGCATTATATCATGGACTAGAAATAGTTATGAGAAAAAAAATCCACATTTTCATCTTTCAGGGTTAAATATCTGAACATTCTGGGAACAGTGTTAAACTGTATGTGAACTACTGTTAGCGAGCTGTGCTTCTTCTGAATGTTTCCCGTCACTGTTGTTAGAAATAAATCAGTCTTACATATTGATGTGTTGGGGAAGTGTTCAACACCTGAGTCATACGGAAGTATTTTCAGACAAAAGTACAAGAAGAAGAAGTCCCGCAACAGATGGTCCCTGATCTCAACATCATAGTCAGTCTGGAATCACAGACGCCGAGGCAGCATAAATCCACAACCTCGCTGCCAAGTACCTTAAAAACTAGCTGTTTAGTAGGTATTTGTTGCATGTGTAAATATGCTGAGTGTTGTTAGTTGACAGCAAGTTCTGGTGAGGTTGATTGGAGCTGATTTTGCCATGAATCAACGTACTGGACACCATTATATCGATGATGTTACTGGATAGAGGTTGAGAGATTCCCCCCATTGCTACAACTCATCAGGAGAACGAATTCACGTCTGTACCAAACTGTGTGGCAATCAGTAATTGCTAATGAGATGTACACAAAAAAACCAAGAAGTCAACATCATTGTGGCACCAACTGTCATTAAAGCCAATCGACTTCATCCTCTGGGGACCATGAAAGTCTTCATCAAACCCTGTGCCAATCCAACTACCGTATTTTCTGGACTTTAAGCCGCTACTTTTTTCTGACGCTTTGAACTTAAACACCGGTGTTTCTCATGTATCGGCGGCACGAAGCTCCTTGGCTTTTTACAAGCTAACAAGCTCTGCGCCGCCGATACATTTAGCCTCGTCACATCAGACCCAGTCAGAGTGGACCACATGAAACTGTTCGAATAAATTCAATAGCGGCTTATAGACAGGTGCGCTCAATAGTGCGGAAAATACGGTAATTGCTGTTGAGATGTACACCAAAAACCAAAAACTCAATGTCATTGTGGCGCATAGGAGAACAATCAGGACTCATCAAAGTCAATACAATTCACCCTCTGGGGACCATGAATGACTGTATCAAACCTTGTGGCAATCCAACTAATTGCTGTTGAGCTATAGACCAAAAACCAAAATGTCAACAGGAATTGGACGCCTACAAGAACCGTCAATCCTCAGATCTTATCAAATTCCCCCTCTGAGGACCATCCACAAAAAGTATAGTAATAGGTGGGAAAAGAAACACTCCCTTTACACTGCACTCAAAACTGAAACCAGCACGGTGTACATATTTTTACATAAACAGTCTAAATTCACTGGATTTATTGTCCTGTTGTCCTCTGAAGTGCTATTACTGCTCGTACTCCCTCCACCCTGCATATCTACCCACTAAACATCAACAGCACAAGATGAGCTATGGGTTTTGGCTCGCTTCCTTATCTTGTTTGCCCTCCAACACACACCTGACCTGTAACCAAACAGCAATAAAACTGCCATAATCTCTTTTTTTTTTCTTACATTTTCCAAATGTAATTTACTGCCACTTGGCTGCAATTAGGCGAAATAAGAAGTCTTGACTGCAGACTTCAGTGTGGGATTGATGTCAGAATATTCCTAATTAATTAGGGCTAATCAAATACACGACTTATGGATGCACTTGCCTGCTCGAGGCGAATTAAACAACTGCAGTGCATGCAAGAAGACAATGGACCAAATAACAGCTCTCCTAACCACACAGTCACCGTACATGATAAATAGATGGAGCGGTGACGCTAGACTTCTGCAGCTTTCCCTGCGATACAAATTTCTGCTGAATCCCAAAAAGCATATGATTACAAGTGGAAAATTGTAGAGTAAAAGGTACTACTAAAACACTGCTAGTAAAAAAAATTAAATAAAAAAAAACACTGTAATTTTATACACCCCATTGAGGCTCTCAGCCCTGAGCTCATGGAGGAAAGTCTGAAGCTACTGGTCCATATCTGAGCAGAGTCAGACAGGAATGTCTGTTCAACAGGCCCGAGTGTTTAACGGCAAATCTCTGTTAATCACATATGGATGGGAAATAATTAGGGCTATCTTCTCCCGGCAGACGTCGATAGGCTGAGTGTGAAGCAGGAAAAAAAACTGCTGCTGCAATAAATCCGATCTGATAACCAAGAACACTGATTTAAATACGGCCAGAGCAGCTACTCTCACAGTCACTGACCACATAACAAGACTGGCTGCATCCTCCCTCCAGGAGATTATTTTTACTCCAAAATTATTATCCTGTGGAAAATAGTGGATGTTTTCAGCTTTTGGATTAAAAAAAAAAAAACTTATGGAGGTGATCTCTAAAAACTAAAGGCTCCATTATCTGTTTTACAACTTTTTATTCTTTGGCTTTTAAATCAAACAGCCTCAGTGCAAAGGACAAACAAAAATTAAATTAAAAAGTTTAACTCATATTTACTCTGGCCACTATCACAATCCATAAAGTCAGTCATCCGTGCAGTGTCAATACAATGCCTCCAGAAAGTGGCGGCTGATTTAACAATGGTGGAGATGATAGCCGGAGATAGCGCTCTCTGTTTATCATAGAAATTAAATCAAAATATCCACATTCTCACTTATGTGGAGAACTTTTGTAGTTTGACATTGTTAGATGAGAAGATTGACACTTTTCTCAAATATGTCCATTGAGCAATATAAAACCAAATGTGTCTTGCAGAAGTGTACTGTGGATTACCGTAATTACATCAACGGTTTCTGAGAGCTGAGGCGTTGCTCTTTACAGCCAGTATGGTGTCATTATGGTAATTTCAACCGTGGAGCTCCCAGAAGACCAAGAAGCATCCCCTTTACAATTTACTGCTTGTTATAAGAGTGTAATAACAGTAATGATGCAGAGAAAAGTGAATAAAAAACGCTGCCACTGTACATGAATAACAGATTTTGGATGCTAAATTTCAATTTGACATCAAAATAAAAAAAAAATATCCAGGTGGATATTTTGAGGCTCAGGTGTTACATGGTTAATATGTGGCTAGCAGCTGGTTTGGTTAGCATACAGTCCAACAAGTGTCTTGGCTCTGTCCAAAAGCAACACAATGTGCCAACATTTTCACTAAACAACACATATATAAATAGATATCTCACTGTGTGATGTTGACTTTGGGGAGGTGCACACAGGCAAGCTGTAGAAACCAAATACAAATGCTGTGTAGCCATCTTTGTCTTAAACTGTTCAAATCTCTAACAGTCACCAAAAGTATGAAACTGTCATTTCATTATCCCAAGAAGGAAAACCCTCAGTTTAGCTCAGAGTCCTGAATTAGCCAGTGTCTTGGATGGTTGTGGATGGAAACAGCAGGAAGAAATGTCTGTTTTGTCATGTCTGACACCCACTGTAAAGTTCAGCCATCATCATGTGTTCTCCAGCTACAATGGACAGAGTTACTAATAGAAAGTTTTGAAACTCATCATTTGTGTCTCATCTTAGTCAAAGTGCAGGGCTAAAACTACAGTACAGTATAAGGGGGGGGGAAGCAAATATCATATTGATATTGTAGCCCAGTGTGACATTATAATTAATAAAATCAGCTCAGCAAGCACAGTGGAAGATGATAAATTTAATGATGGAGGGAGCACCCGTTCAGAAAAAAAACGCTCCATCACCACACATTTAGTTCACTTTTCAAAATAAGACAACCACCAAATCAATTTGGGACACGCGCCTGCACATTGCCGTTTTCTAGTGCAGGTGGTGCTATTTTCAAGTGTGAGGAGGGCTGAGGGCGACGCAAAACACAGGTTGACGGTGAAACTTATCTCGACATAACACAGACACAACTACGAAACACTTCTTGCACATTATATGTCTTTGCTCTTCGTCTCCCAAGGCAAACCCAAAGTGTTCCCAAACAGGAGAATTCGACTTATCTTCCTTGTTTACAATTCGTTCCTGCGGCCGGTTTTCTGCCATTTTCAAGCGGTTAGCAAAAACTTTCCTGGAGTAGGACGAGGGCAGCGACTGCAGCATGGCGTGTGAATTGCAAGCTTTGAGAGCAGAGCGGGGCGGGGCGGACGAGCTCTTGTGCGCGTGCCTCAAAACAAGTCAAAATAAGTATTAATCGTTTCTTCACAATTATGCCATTTTTGTAATCGTGGGGTGTAATATTCGAAATTGTAATTGAATTTCGATCACAGCCCTATGCCTTGGTGGAGTTGTGCAGTCTCTGAGATCTTCATAGTTCACTAAATGTAGAACCAGTGTTTAAAGATGGTGCTATCATGGGTACTTGTACAAGCTGCTGATGTGTCAAAATGTGTTTCCCTGTTGAAACGTGTGTCCCCTTCCCTTAATTTTAAGTAGTCTTTTCTGAGATACTCACCCTGACCCCATCCTGACCCGACCAGTTATCTCTACCGCATGTATTCATAATTTAACAAACTGCTAAGGGTGCCAAGGGTGGCCGCTATGAAAACTCTATCCTAATGGATGGAAAACTCTATTTAAGGGATAAACAGACTCTGACTTTTGTTTGTGAAATATGGATCATATTACTAAGAGCTGACAAATTACCATCGTCTTGTGGATTGTTTTGAAAGTGCAAGGATTACCCAAAATGTTAAAGTAGATACTGTAGCTTTAATACACCCCTCTATGAGTCCTGTCAGACTAATGAAGGACATACTCTAACATTACCTCTCTTCCATTATGTTAATGTGGTATCTTCTCCAGCTCTAATGGCAGAGACATCTCTCGTTTCTTGGACTTTGATTCTTTTCAAACTCTGTGACATACAGCAGGACGGTTCTTAGTCATATCTCTGATTACCACTGTCTGAACATCATGTCTGATTAAACCTAAATGACTTTTTTTCCTTCCACTAACGTAAACTCTTGGATGTATCCATTATAATTAATTGGGTGCTATCTTGCTCATTAATGTAGGAATAGACTGCAGATATTCCTGGGGTGTATTGGAGGCTCATTTGGTTTGATAAATATTACAAGCCTTCAACCGGCCTGACAAGCAGTCTGCAGGGAGCTCAACAACCTGGAATTGTCTGGAAGCTAATTAAAGGGATGCAATATTTACAAACCTAAAAACGGATTAGATCATTTCTGGTAATGCCTGAAATAATCAGGGAGTGTGTAACAGGGCGAACCTAAACATAGATTACATCAGACAATAATGGGCAGTTAAGTGCTCTATCCATGTAAGAACAATATCTCCAATGTGGGGAACAAACAAAGAGATGCACAACAACAAACTAAAGTGCTGCACACATGAGAAGTGCGTCGCCTGCGAATGGTTTCGACGGAGTACAAAGCGTCTACCGCCATCAAATATTTGCTCACTGGGATGGGACGGCACTCCAAAGTGCAGGGGACGCACAGCGCTGTAAAAGATCCACCTTTTCCTCCAAGAATGGAAAACCAAACAAGGGCCACCGTACAATAACCTGCCATGTCAACTCCACACTCTGCGCTGGAACAACATCAACAGGCAGCGGAGGCGCTTGTTTGAGGACGGACTCAGAGTCGGTGCAGCGGGAGGAGGCGGTGGCGACGGCTGTTTTGACTCATCTCCAGAAAAAATCGAAGTCATTAGCGAGCCTCCCCTGAGAGATCCACTGTAGTGCGGTCTAAACATGGCTGCTGTCATATGCCACGCTGCACACTTACTCCCATTTCCCTGCCTCATTACTCTGCCGTGCCTCTTCCTTTAAAATGTTCCAACCCTAATTATTCAAATGAATCTACTTTACCTTCAACACTAAAACTGTAATACGAGAAGATACCTCCAGGCATGGTGGTGGGACTCTGTCCAAGTCTTAACCTTAAAGACAATTATGAACAAGTGAAAAAAAGATGTTACTGCTGTTGTTTTGCTGACATCCACATAGATCTTTGATTAATGAGGTGAAACATCCACTGACATCATTAGTTTTCATCAGACTGATCTTTTAAGGGAGACATTTGCTGTTACTACTGTACTTCCTGAAATAAAAACCAGCCGATTAAAAGCAGAGTCTCCAACAATGATCGTGGTCGACTTGAACAAAAAACAGCCAGACCTCAAACACAAGGGGAAAACACAAAAGTTAAACAGGGTGTACCTGCAAATATTTCACAATAAAAGCTTGGGTTTCATATTAAAGTTGCACTGAAATGACATTTTGAGGGTGTGTTACTTCCATGTCATGACATTTCCATACATTTGTGGCAAAAACAGGATATGTAGGTGGGACAAAACACATGGAGCTATTTGATTGGGCCATTGAAGCGCTGCAAAACACCAAAAAGTTACAAGATAACGTAAGTACTATGAATTAACAAATGATACTGTTCCAACAAGCTACTGATACTACTGCAGCTGCTGCTACTCTCTGTCAACGTGGTAATCTGAACTGTGCTGCTACCAGCAGGTTGATTGACAGGTGGATCGGATGTTACTATTGGTTGACAGCACTTTGGACAAGATGATGAAAGCCAAGCGATCTATAATCTTTAATTTATTTATTCATTGATTTTTACCAGGAAGTGAATGTAATCAAACTTTGATATAGACCGAAAAACGACCTAGATTTTTTCTAATTATTTTGGCTAACATCATTAAGTGAAAAACATGACCTGCGATGTAATTTTAAAGAATTAAAAGGACATTTTCCATTGTTTCAGGTGGCTTTAACAGCATACTGTCATAACTCTAATGCTTTGATCTGCTTCACTTCCTGCAAATGAGGCTTCATATTATAATATGACCAGTTAAACATATAGAAGGAAATTAAAAATATTTCTCAGGAAATTAGAAATAAAGTCCCGTCTTTAATACCAGCTTACAGGCCTGTTGAAGCCAATAATGTAATAACAGCTCATAACGTAATGAATATGCCTTTTTTGAAATGTAATAGACCAATAACGTAATAACTGGCCAATAAAATAATAAAAGTCCTGAACCCATAATGTAATAACTTTTGGCTCAGTTATTACATTTGCAAAGTTTTTTTTCTTTTACCAGGCCAACAATGTAATAAACTGCCAATAACGTAATAAACTATTACGTTATTGGCCAAAAATTATTACGTTATCAGTTCAGGACTTCTATTACATTACTGGCCAGTCATTACGTTATTGGCCTATTACATTTCAAAAAGGGCAAATATATTACGTTCTCGGCTGTTATTACGTTATTGGCTTCAACAAGGCCTTAAATAGTGGCTGGATACCTCATGAAGTTTAGATAAATAAAGGCCCTGACCACTATTTGCACATCTATGGTATGCAAGATTCATTTATATGGTAAAATAAAAAGACTAAAACAAATAGAAAACAATCTTACCTTCGTTAAAAACAACTGTCTGTACAAGTAGAAAAGTTTTACCTCCAGTTGCTTTACACCTAAAACTTCACACTACTGGAGATGACAGACGAGGTTTTAAAGCAGGCAGGGGAAGCACCTCTGTTTCCCATTCTGCCTCTTTGTTTTTTCCAAGCTTGCCATCAAGTGGGAGGTTTAAAGCTGCAAGAAATTGCTTCTGATGACGCAGATGCAGAAGAGGATTTCCCAGGCATGAACCAAAGGGATGCTGCGAAAAGGGAATATCGTCTTCTTATGTAAGAAAAAGGGGAGCACAACAACAAGTCCCTGACTGCTTCACCCACACACAATCTGCTGCTGCACCATGTCCCTGTCGCTGCTCTATCCTTTCTCCAGCAGATAATACACTTCACAGACACACTGTGGGGTTCGCTGCTTTTATGTGGCAATTATGTCATGGACAAATGAAACCCAGGTGCTCCTACGCCATCTATTTAGGTGTTAACAGATTGTCTAAAAGAGACAAAACACAGACACTTCTACAACAAACTTCAGAGAGATTTCAAAGCTGCTGGATGTGCTTTGTAAATTATGTATCAAAACACTTTGAACATTTCTACAGATGCACCAGTTAAACTTTTATTGCAATTTCTTTCAATTTTCTAAACGCTACCGTTATAATATTTTTTACTTCTAAGGACTGTTAAGGGCTTTGTTGGTCATAAAATTCAAATGAATTGCAGAATATTACACTTGATCCAAAGGGTTTTTAAAAAAGAAACAGGTGCAACACATCGATATATTTACACTTAATCTTACTTCAGCTGCTTTGCTTTTGCTAACGTATTTACATTATGTTAACATTTACATCGTTTGATATAGCAAATATATTTCTGAGTGTTGGTGAAGTTTGCTGTTGTAGGGTTTACTTGTGAGACTAGTTGGCAAGCAAATGAGATCAGAGAGGTAATTAGTAACACGCTAGCTAGCCTGTAGACAGTATATAGTTCAAATGACATAAAGCTAGCAGGATGACTATTGTTAGAATTTGGTGGTGGTAGCTAGCTAACTCAGGTACTTCGTGGACAATAACTTGTGCTGAAACAGCAGTTAGAGGATTATCAGGTCAATCTTTAGCTAATGACATCAAAATAACTTGTGACAAACAATTACTGAGTGAGTATTTCTTGATTGAAATCAACTATTTTTTAACTGAAGTCCATTGGAGCCAGTCCCTAGTGGTCGTCGGGTGTATTGCACTTTTTTGCACCAGTCTCATTTTTGAGCCCCACCTACTTTGTCCATTTACAGTCTATAAACTGATTACTACTACAACTGCTACTACTATGTCAATGTTTTCTGGTGGTAATCTGAACTGTGCTGTTAACAGCAGGTTGATTGACAGGTGGATGGAAGGATGCTATTGGTTGAAATCACTCTTAATATAATGACAAAAGTCCCATGACTTATACAAAACAACCAGAAAATACCGTATTTTCTGGACTACAAGCCGCTACTTTTTTCCGATGCTTTGAACTTTAACACAAGCTAGCAACCCGCCGATACATTTAGCGTCATCGCATCAGACCCAGTCAGAGTGGACCACATGAAACTGTTTGAATAAATTCAATAGTGGCTTATAGACAGGTGCGCTCAATAGTCCGGAAAATACGGTAAATGTGACAGAACAAATTTTTTTTTTTTTTTTTTTTTTTTTTTTT